>JAULBZ010002156.1:0-19531 GCA_032360805.1 Neoturris breviconis
CTCCTCAATACTGGGGAAGGGGGGGGGGGGGTTGTTTTAACTCCATAACTTTTGATATGACCATGCAGTAGTGTTGAAGCGTTCCAGAATGTTAGGTCAACACATAATTAACATTCTGTCATTAATTAGGATGATGTCATCAAGTCAGTATGTTTTTCAGGCAAAAATAAAATAAAATATTTTTTTTGGAAATTATTTTTTACCACTTGTCAGAAATTTGCTTACTAAGAGAAAATTATCTCTATTTACCAAAAGAGGTTTTTTTCAAAAAGATTCCAGATAAAATTTCTAGTTGTATCAGCCATTCATTTAAAAGGAGGGGGTTGAAACAACACACCCCCTATAGTTATGTAATAAAGTATAGGAGGGGGTTGAAACAACACACCCCCTTGTAGTTGTGTAATAAAGTATAGGAGGGGGGTTGAAACAACACCCCCTGTAGTTATGTAATAAAGTATAGGAGGGGGGTAGGAATAGGTAGAACATAAAAGAATCAATTTTTGATAAAGGAGAGCGAGATAGGAGTGTCTGACAGCAAGTTAAAGCTAAGATTTTAACTTATTATAGCTCTTAAGTTATTTTGTTTTTAAGGAGTTGTTTATTTCTCATGAAACCATGAACTAATGCTGGTACTTCGGTCTACATAAGGCAACAAGGCCAAAATGTTAAGAAATAGGCACGTGCGTATATGTTTAAGTAAGGACCGCCTTAATGCTTCATTTTTAGCTACTTTCCCTTTCATAACTGGTTATGTTTGGTGAAGGGAATCCATAATACAAGTTGTCGGTTGATTGCAACCAAGCATGCATGTCAATCAAACATACAGGTATCAATTTTTTTGTACATATCCTAAATATAACTGCCAGACATCCTTTGTGGAGGACTGTTATTTGAGTATAGTTTTCAGCTTCTTAAATTGGCTTGAGACCACTTCCCAGTGGGCAGTAAATTCTTCAAAGTCTGCAGTAAAAATGCTAGAACAACATTTTCAAAGTTGTTGGAACAAGTTTAAGCCCACTGGGTTAATGCTCAAAAATGTTTTTCTTTGAATTTTTATTAGGTATTTTATTAGGTATAATTCTTCATCTCTTGCATTTAAGTTTTAGTAAAAAAAGGGTTACATTGATTGGTCATCAACCAACTTCATTTTTGATGGTTTATAATAAATGTACCTTTAGGTTTAAGAGTGGGAGGTAAACTCTTCTAGTGTCAATGGGTGCGACATATTGGACGTAAATACCATAAATAATATATTCTCTGTTTAAGCGCCTCTCCCCTTCATTTTAGCGCCTCCCTCTAATAAATTTCCCCTCAAAATAATATATATTTTATTAATGCCTCCCTCTAAAGATCCTTCTGTAATAGAGTTGCTTTATAGAAAACCCAGATAAAACTCATCTATGTAAAAATCCAGTGATTGGATGATAATTATGTAAAAATTATTTCAGCATCTTTTATGAAGATGAAGACAAGAAAATTAAATATATAACATTGATTTCTTCTTTGGCAGATTATCTTTGAACAATTTCTTGATTATCATGTGTGGCTATCTATTTTTGTTGGACCGAGGAATACACGCTTCTCTACATTTGAGGTAGGAAAGTAATATTTGATACAATTGGTTTTCTCTCATTAATTATGCTTATTGCAATACGTTTAGGGTATTATATACAGTGTTTGAATATTTTTATTTATTTTGAAGTGAAGAATTTTATTTTGTTAATGCGAGCCTTAAAATAATCACCTGGGGAGGAGTGTTTTAAGTAAGGTATATTAAAAAATAATCTTCTACAAGTGTTTCCAGCAATTATTGTGAGGCTTGTTTTACATTTCTGTAGAACAGAGAATTTTTTATATTGTTTAGAGATTATCCTTTTTGTTGGCTGGTATAATATTATATTTTGTAAACACTCTCGTGTTTTGTGGAACATATATGGAAGAGGTTAGAATTACACCCAATGTTATATTCATTTAAATGAAACTTTATTACTACTTTAATCTTCTTGATTGTGGTTTGTGCTCTGAAGAATTCTTACTATTGATGATAATTACCAATACCTTGTTACGTGTGGCCATGCTATCAGAAAGAAATTGACTAATACTAGATTTAAGATTTATTTGAAATTAGGTGTTTTCTAGAGAGAACTGTCACCTCTATGGACATCGTCTTAATGTAGACACTGCAATAGTTTCTTTAAATTACTTTGAAATTTAACATAGGAAATTATTGCAGTGTTCACTATAGGGTAACGTGTATATAGGGATAACTGACCTTTATAAAGCTCATATTGTTCTATCGTACTAACATTCCAGCCAGTTGTCTATAAGCAAAAACTGTTGCTGTTATTTCTGTTATTGTTTTTGTTGTCATTATGTGATTGCTAGATATAATGCAATATTTATTCTTTAATCGAACTAATTTTCACATCTCGTGACCACCTATGAAAGATTACTTTCAATATAGGAGCAAATGCAAAGCAAGGAGAGATTTGAGTATGAACAGGATACGTAATAAATATGTAATCTTAATATAGCTTCTCTACATTGACGTTATAAACATTTTTGAAGCTACATTTTTGCGCATATTAATTATTATGCATATTGTTTTGTGCGCAACATCTGTACTTAATACAGATAAAGTATTACTTCTTCTAATAATTCAGGGGCCACAATAAGAGCAAGTAATCACTGAGGAGGAGTTATTTTGGAGTATAGCTTTGGGCTATAAAGTCTGAAAATAAGCTTTTAAACCCCTCATCCACCGTGATTATTTACTCTTACTTTGACACTGTTGTTTTAGAATGAATTCTTACTGGATTTACTTCATATTCCATCTCGTAAAACAATTGGTTATGCTATTACATTGGTTATCTGTCATTTACCTGTTAATATTTTGTTAGCATGCTTCTTTAGGAACAGCATATTGGTAAGTTTGAGTTTCGTTTAAAATCATAATTTTTCAGTTATTGAATGTTCTTAATTTTAAGGATACTGTGTACAATGAAATAGACAAATTAATAGTGGTTATAAAATTAATTATAACAGATGAATACAGAAATCTTCTAATAAAATGTTATGCATCTTAAAAGAAGAGGGTTCATTCTTTATATTAATATGTTTTTTGTTTTCTATCCAAAATGGTATTCATGGAAGAATTATGTACCTTTATAGCATTTTTCATGTGATTTATGATACAATATCTTTTGATTCAGTCATCAAGAAACAATGTCTTACGATAACTTTTTAGATAATCTATTGATCTTTCATTCGTTCATATTTGCGAAAGCTGATAATTTTTTGTTCATATACATAATTCAGTTATGTAGGACTTGTTGGCATAAAAATTCATTTCAAGATATGGCCTTTGAAAGGTTTATTATAAACAACACGTATTCCAAATGAAGTTTCACTTAAAGCTAAAAAAAATCTATAACGTACAAATTGAAGTTCTTTTTCACAAAAGAAAAAATTTAAACAATAATAGGCTACAAAGAAGATTATTTATCGATATTTGAGAAATTTGTTTACAAAAAAATTTGAAAAAATATTTTTATTAATTTTATACCCTATCCTACGTTTTCTAATTTTTCATTTATTAAAGTATAATTGCACCACTATATACATATTTCATCAGATAGAATATTACATTCAAGATTGGAGTACTTCTGAAGTAAATATCTGCATATTTTATACGATTTTTATACGCAGTATCAGTTAATTCGTGAGCTTAAAAATATTTGCAGTTAAACTGTTCAAATTATGATGTTTCACCACACTATCCCGTGTCTATAAAGTGACCAAAAAGCAGAGACAAGAAGTATATTCAAAGAATTCAAATAAAAATGTTTGTGTTTTCCTTCTATATTAAAGTTTAACACCCTGACCAAGCCCATGGGTTGGTGGGTGGACTTGCTCCCAGAGTGATTGGGTCATATGTTATTTACGTACCCCAGACATTTGCGAATACAAACAAGTTATTGTAAAACAATAACTTGATCATAAAATTAATTTCTTTCAAAATACATTTTAGAGAAAGTTTGAGAAGAACTCACCATCTAAAAAGAAAAGCAGAAAAAGCAAGAAAAACCAAATTATGGACATTTATAAACCTGAACTAGGTATAATCTGATTATTTTGATTTAATTTTGTTTGTGTTTCCTGTCAAAATATGTTTTAGTAATGTATCGTTTATACTAGTATTACCAATGCATGCATCACATAGTTTTAATACTCTTGGTGACTTTCTGTCACATTAAAATTAACAACAGTTTTTTTTGCATATATTTTTAGTTTTAATATAACCAATAAATATATAAAAAAGCTTTAATAATGATTTTTATTCCTAGAAAATAATAGTCAGTTGATGGAAACAAGACATCTGGGAGCTATGTATTACAATCATGTAATTGAGGACCAGGTAAATAGTCTCTCATAAACTCTGCTTTTTTCTCGACTTGCAAAATTTAATACGAGCAAACTTTTGTAAGTACGAAATTTAAACCTTCAAGGTATCTTGTTAATATACGGTAGACTCTCAGTTATTCAATCCTCCAAAGGAGATAAGAAAATAGTTTGAATAATCAGGAGTTTGAATAACGGAAAACACTATAATTTAGGCCGAATTTGTCCTGGAAGCTTGAATTTGCTCTGTAAGCTTGAATTTGCCCTAGAAGCTTGAATTTACCCTGGAAGCTTGAATTTGCCCTGTAAGCTCTCCTAATTAAGATAGCATAACTTAGTTATTATGGTTGATTTCAAAATTGTTTTTTTGGCTTTCGCGCGGAAATCAACCTTTAACACTATTGTCATTAACTCTTTTAAACTATATTTTCTAATTTGCAAGCAATATTGATACATACAGCCAGCTATAGTTTGACTGTTTTGAAGGTGTTTTGAAACCAAAGGGAGATATTATTTTGAATGATGAATATTGGAATAACTTTGATAAAGTGAGGGTCATTTATAAGAATTTGTTAAAGAAATCCAAGGTAAATGAAAATGAGTTTGAATAAAGTTCAGACTACTGTAGATATGATGTAGATTATATAATTCAGCCTGAGGTTGTGAATGAGAAAATGTTTCTATTGTTGCATCAATAGTGGAAAATTACTTTTTTGACCTATCAGAAGTGAAACTTAAAGATTAAAGATAAATGTTTTTTAGATAAGTCTTTACACACTATCTTCTCAAAAAGATGATATGGAGGCAAAAGGTATGTATTCATATATATAAATCTGCATCATAGAATATTTTTTCATGCTTGAAATGATAGAATAAATTATGAGTTTCGAAAACAAATTTTTGATTAGATTCAGAGAAAATAAATTTGACCAAATACAACAAAAATGAAACGAAATGGTGTTTATTGCAACAAGATTGCAAAGGATTGGTTTCTTTCAGCATGAAGTAGACTCAATACTCTTCCCTATGAAAAACTGTCCTATATCAAACACTTTTGCTCTGTTTTTAAAGTATGCCACATATATACACATATCCAGTGTATACAAGTGTGAATCGTTTAAAGCTGAACACTTACCTCAACATATTTAATATAAATATTATGCAGGAAAAACTTCATATTGAACTACAAGTATGGGACTGAAGGACAGCTTCTGATTGTTATACAAGACGTTGGCTACTTTGTTGGACTTGGAGGGAAATATATTTTAAAAATAGGAATTTCCCTGGGTACATTTGTTTTGACACATCAAATAATGGAACATAATTGGCTGAAACATCCCGTTATAAAATTACCGGGGAAAAGTTGAGTAAAAAATGGGTAGGGGGAAATCTTAGGGTCAAATCTTTGGGATTAAGGATGTTAATGCGAGTGAGCCAAAATTTAGTCACTTTTCCAGAACTTTTTTCTTCCAATGCATGAATTGTTAACTGCAACGTCATTGAAAGTTTTGTTTATTTTATTCTCATACAAACGGTGTTGTACATTTCTAACATCCTCAAAACAGAAAGGTTTGGCTACTTTTTATGAAAAATTTAAATAAGGAAACGGAACTTCTGGATTATCAAGGATAAAAATGTGGAATGGAGGAAATAAAACACCATGTATTTAACAAGTTAAACTTAATATTCTATAACTTTTTCTCCCAACCTAGTCCCCAGGGCTTCTTCTTTTTGAATGATTTAATAGAATATTTCGTTCTAAAATCAATTTTGATATTTTAACTGTTACATGTTCTAATAGAATAGTATGTGCATTTGGACTTTTTCTTGACGAATTGACGAGAAATGAAAAACAATGTATATTTAAAAATTAAATGATGAAGCACTAAAACTACATGTATCCACACATAGTCACAAGAAAAGCTTTCTCGTTTTCTAATATAACCTACAGCATTTCTTGTTTTGCATACAGGCTAGATTTCAGGGACCGGCTACCGTAATATTTCACGTAAACAATTCTCCTGCACATGCCATCATTAAAAATTCTTGTTCAGATGGCGTTTGCGGTTCCAAAAGTAGACTTTCATTATGTTTGAATCTATGGATCTATGAAATAAAGGACAACCTTACTGTTTACTAGTGTATTTGATCATTATTTTATTGCTCACTCTAAAATATTCTCTTAATATTTTTAGAAAAGTTATGTTTTTTGTATATGTATTTTCTTTAGTAACTTGTAGTTTTGACTTACCCAGTAACATACGAATAATGGCATTATTCCTGACATTCTCTATCATTGCTCTTGGTATCTTATTTATTGTTTGGAAGTCATTACTGTAAGTATTACAGCAAAATTCTCTTTCAAGTGTCTTATTTTAGTGCCCCTCTCCTTGTCCTGAGGAACAATCCTTCCCCTTGATTTAAAAATTTACAAAGATACAAATATAAAATATAGTACAATATAGTAAATATAGTGAAAATCTTATTTGCTTTCCTTTCATTTATTATTTTTTCTTTTTAAAAAAAGCAACACTCACTTTTCTACATTTTTATATACTCGTAAATGCTCTAATACGTGCCTCAATACAAATAAGCACCCAAGCACCACCTTCATATTTTAAATAAGCACCTCCCTCCTTGGCACTTATGGCACTTATATTACAGCTCCAAAGGGGACACTTATTAGAATACTAATCAATGTACAAAGTTGTTAGTTTTACAAAAAAAATATAATAATAAAAAATATAACGACACTTGCATAAAAACTATGAATCAAGAATTTGTTGTGATAAGAAATATTTATTTTTTATTTACTTTCAATGCTTTTAAAATCTTCTTTTTCATGAAATTAACTTTTAGGTAAAAAATGTAAATAAACAAAAAGCACCTGTTTCTATTAAGTACCTCTTTCCAATACTCTGCATTATCAAATAAGTGGAAGGAGACGCTTATTAATTTTTGAAAATTAACGCATTCCGATCAAGAATTATAAAAGATAATACAGCATGAGTAGGGTAAAAATAGGCAGAGCCAGAGATCAAGACAATGATCGAACTAATGGTATAAAGCTTCGTTCTTAATATTTTCATCATCTATCATGTTTAAAATATCAAGATAGATAACTCTAATCCATTTTTATTTAGACTTTATGTGAATCTAGCTATTGCTTGGTTGCAACTAGTCTTTCTCTGTGTATTTATTGACATACTTGCAGTTAGCTCTATCGTGGTATGTATTGTTTTATCTAGTACCGACTGCACAGGAACAAATTTTAACATCGTTAAATATCAAGTTATAGTTGTCAAAGGTTGATTTCAACTAGATAATAAATTTATGTGAAAGCCAAAAGAAGACATTCTATTGGTACAAATTGATGTCACATGATGTATGACATCATAAATCTACCAATATAATGTCTTCTTTGGGCTCCTGCCGCGAATTCTTCACCTAGTAATGGGAATCAACCATTATTCTAATAATAGAACAGGCAAGCTTGTAACAAAAGATGTTTTGAGCTTACGTTCCCTTAGTTTGGTAAAAATACACTGAACATGGCTTTTGTACAAGTCTCTGATTATTTCAATCTAGTTTGGTTAATATTTGTGATGGAAATTAGTAAATAATTACTGTGTAGGAGGGATTTTTAAGCATAGCTTCATGCTTTCTAACCTGAACCTATACTCAAATATTACTCCTCCACATTGATAATTGATTTTATTTATACCCTTGATATGGTTTATATTTCTTCTGAATTGATTTTATGATATGAATTTGTCCTTTAATTAAAATGCGTATTTCAGAAACAGTAAGAAATGCAATGACATCATCAAGGCAAAACAGGAGGTGTGGAAAAATAAGTGTAATTCAAAAAAGATTTTTAAGCAAAAATAAGAACTTCAAAAAAGAATCTCAATGAGGCATTAATTTAGAAGTTGACAAAAGTATGCGAGGGTGCCTCCAGGCCAAATAGAGTTAAGAATATGCGGAACCTTCAACACTGTTGTCTAGAGTATTGCAAATATACTTGTATATTTCCATAGCAAATTAATTATATTGTTCATTATATTTTCAAAATCTCTAAATATACATCAGAAGAAGAAAATTTATTTCTTAACTACAATCTTTGAAATTAAGTTAGAGACAAATTTTGACGAACAATACATGCCACAAGTGAAACAAAAATGCGAAAAACAACCACGAGAAGTTCCTAAAGATTTATCTCAGATATTTATCAAGTAGACTTAAGACTTAGGACTTATGATCTTAGGAGTTTTTCAACACTCGACGAATTCTGTTGTTTATAGCAGCCTTACCCAGGATTTTGGATTTCGAATTTTTGTGCCATTCGTCTTGCTAATCAAAATTTTAGACTTTTTCTCCAAGTTGAAATTTCAACATTTGGCAAAAAATTACAGTATTTTTTTCCAAAGTTGCAAAAGGTACAAAGTATTTACACTCAAGAAGAAAAAAACACATTGCAAAAATCTTGACTTTCCAAGCTTACAAATGGTGTCAGGATTTAAGCAACACGCTGTAAGTAACAAATTTACGTCATTTTCAAATGACACAACTTTTTGTTTTGTGAGTTTTACTCTTATTCGTCAAAAACAAGCAAAACTAAAGAATCTGACACTCTTTGAAAGCTCATCTTTTGGTGAATAATAGAAACGAAACATTGTTATATTTCACTAAAGTCCATGTACCTTTTCCTGTGAAAATGTAAAAGTAACATTGGTATAAACATTGTTCGAGATATTGGCTCTTAAAGTTTCTAATGCTTCAGTAAATAACAACAAAAGAAAATAAGTATTCACGCTTTCTCTTGATGTGTATATAATGCACTTCTTCTGATTTAGCCGCTTTACCAATGCTTTTAAATAATATACAAAATTACTCTCTTTGCAAATTTGTTATTATGCACTCATTTTAGCCTTATTATAGAACAACTCAATGCAACCACTTTGAAAATAAATATATTGATGATGTCACTGGTACATGCTATGATCATCAGTAACCATGGGTTTGCAGTTTGTAAAATGCTATAAAATGACCGCTGCCTTTTATTTCTGTACACACTAATGCTTATGACTTGAAACTAAGTACACTTATAGAACGACTCATTGTGAAAACGTTAACCAAAATATTTTGATTTGATGACATCCCTGGTATCAGCTATAATATCATCGGTAACAGTGGTATTGCAGACTGTAAAATATACTGTAAAATATGAAATGGTCTGTAATTTTTCATCCTTTCCTATGTTTCATTTATTATTTCTATAAAACTTTACCTGTTCAAAATACTAGTAGTAACAGAGATCATTTTAACAAAATTGTATATTTTAAAAAAAACTCACCCCCTGTTCAGAATTGAGTTACCATAGAATAGATTTTGCAATCCTAATTCTCTATAAAAGTCAGGTAAAGTCACCAAATTTTAATACCATATTATTTTTAAATAAATATTTACTAATCCAAGACAACTCTAATGGTATAAAAATCACAAATCAGCCATAAATATAAAAGGATGCATTTCCCGTATTCTTAATTTGTATTCACGAAATGTATTTGCAAAATACTTTTTAAAAGAGAGAACTTAACACAGTTCCATGAATAGTCAAGATACAGTTTATTAAAGTGAGAATCATTATTTTCGCAATATGAAGTCATATTCAAGCTATCAGATCATTTTTGTTATCACTTACTATAGGCCCTAGTTGCATCATATTTATCCATAAAACTTGCAGTATGGGAAAGAGGTTATGATGTCATATTCCATCGATTGTACAATTATCTTAACCAAAGAAATGCAACAAAGAATTTTGAACCTGTATCAAGTAGCAAAAAGGTGGGTGCATTGAACACTACATCCTGTGAATAATGTTGTTGATAATAAATCGATTGTGTTACTTAGCGTTGTGCTTTTCTGCAGGTTATTTATGCAGCCTTTCTACAAACACATGCCAGGTGTGTATATTTAAATAGTACTAACCTTCTTACTTTATAACAGAAATGTGGCGTTCCAGAAGTTAATTTCTTAGATGTAAGACATAGAGCAAGATTTATCCGCTATGCGCAACCAATCAATTTATCTGAAGTCTCTAAAAAACAGTTGAAGTCAGAAAAAAAGAAATTGTTTACAAAGACCGTCGTGTAAGTATTAGATGATTTCTATATTTTGTCAATTTGTTCATGAGCTAAAAGACAGTACTCTTTTTAGGATACTTTATTCGTACCAACTTTCGTGCAAAGAGACACAAATATGTAAAGGTGTATTAATTTTCATATATTGCCACCTGTGAAAGATAATAACACTCATTTTGAGTATTGTGTACAAGATATAGAGCTTTTTTTAAAACTACAGTTTTAAGATTAGTGCAAATAAGGCAATTTCTAATCGTACAGAATTCTGTTCTTATGGCATTACATGATATTAATTTGATCTTATTCTTCTTCAGACTTTCACACACACGCAGTGACTATTTACTCTTATTCCAAACACTGTCATATTTTAGGAGAATTACAATAACTATGTTGTTGCTATTTACATCTATTGTAATTGTTGCTAAAGAGACAGTTACTGAAGTTGAACAATCCAAAAGATTCATCAGGTAAATTCCAGGTTGCATTGTGTACTGTTTTACTCAGATTTGAACTGAAGCCTGATTTCTATATTTCTAAAGCCAATTTTCTATTCATTGGTATGGGATTGACATTTTGTGGTCGACTTTTAGAAAGGTAATTTCCATTTATTTCTTACAATTGACTAAAACCATTTTATTTGCACGTGCAAAACTTAATAATCATCGAAAAATGATTGTTCACTAAGGTCCACTTTTAGTTCAATTTGTCAGCCAGTGAAATGGAAGTAAATACTAAAACTTTTAAAACTGACCAGTGAACATGTGTGAATTTATAGATATCACCATATTTCCTGAAAGTTTACAAGTTGTAGTAAATTTATTTTGAAATATTTTGTGAAAGTCGTAATCAAACTTTATTATAACTTTTATTAACTTCTCCCTCTAATATTTTTTATTTAGCAATCAACTAGTAATAGTAAACTCAAGTACAGTCGAAGATTTTTGGAAATGGAGTGACAATACAATTCCAACATTTACCAGTTATGAAAACTGGCATTGGTCAACTATGAATGTCAGGGTAAATGAATAATAACATTGCAAACAATAATATTTAAGATAGGAAGTAATTTTAACTTGAAAGTAAGATGTCAAGGTGCCCTCTGCAAGTAAAATTACAAACGAAACCATAAAATCGATAAAACAAGTGAATAAAAGGGAAATTAAGTACAAAGAAAATTAAATCCTATCTTAAATATCATTGTTTGTGGTGTTGTCATATATAAGCTAACCAAGTAAATCAAATAAAGTGAGTAAATAAACATGTCCACTATGACCACTATGTCCACTATGACCACTATGACCAGCTGAAGATATGGAAGTATGTAATGGAATGGAATGCTGACAAATGAAATTAACAATTAATTAGGATTTGTTATTTTCTGGACATAAAATCCATAAGACAAGTAAAACGAGTGATTATAACGTAAGTATAACATAAGCAGATAATAAATAAAATATAAATAAATGAATGTTAATAATAATAAACAGAGGGTTTTGGCAACCAAGAATCATTTGGTATACCAATTTCATAGGTGCTGATGCACCATTATGCCTATTTAATTTTATTTTCAGTATGGCTTGCCTGATATTTTAAGAACACTTGGTCGTGCATTTATAGAAAGAAGAATAGGCAACATTAAAGAGTCGGTGACTCTTAACGGGAGCAGGCAAGTTCCTTGATCTTCCAGTGTTTGTTTGTTTCATAGTTATCATTTGGCATTGACAAGATTATAATGATTGTAATATGGTTGTAGCTAAATTGTCTGTAGATCTTGATTTTCACTAGGCAAAAAATCTAAAAGAAGACATTCTATTGGTAGAAATTGGCATCACATGTAGTGTGGTGTCAATTTCTACTAATGGAATGTCTTCTTTTGACTTTCGCACAAAAGAGAGTCTAAAAGACAGATTTCCATTAGGTGATTGTTGTTGAATGTAATAATTTTATTGATATGTGCATACTCAGTCACAACAGTTGCTCATTAAAAGTAGCGCACACAACAAAAGTACCTATAAATATTTCTATATATGTATATGGAACGTGTAGATATGGATATTCCCATATATGGACTGTGTAGCCCATATGGGACCGTATTTAGCAGTATTTCATGTTTCAATAAATAACAGACTTTTTAACTCAAGGCTGAATTCCACTAGGGGAAAAATTTGATGTGACAGTCATCATTTTCTACCAATAGAATGGCTTTTTTTGGCTTTTCTCCTTGTGGAAATCAACTTTTCAAAATAGATTTTAAATAGAAACTTCGATTTGTTTAAAAATGCTTTATTCATTTTTTCTTGTATATTATTTTAGCCAGAATATAAGTCGTCTATTAAAAACATTGCAACTAGATAATTGGTTTCACAATGAAGTTGAATCAATGAAGTATGTGTTTAATGTGATGAACTTGTTAAATGGAAAACCTATCTATAGGTAACACAATTGCATTTGTCATTGATATAAAGTTGTTGACAAGTTTGACAAATATTTTGGATTGTTTATCGCATTATTTGTTCCAGAGTGTTATGAGTTTATTTCAGATGAATGACTTTTTCAGCAGAAAGTGGATGAATATTCTCCATGTTTCAATAGAATATTTTTTATTTTTTTTAGAGGACTGTTGTATATTTTTATGCTAGAAATACATTACCAGACATATTTATACTTTTCAGACTTTTCGTTAAATAATACTTATTAATATCAAAGTTTTACCAATGTATAAAATTATATAATTATATACTTTTTTTATTTCAGCACTGTTGTAGTTGAGTTTCTTCGTCATCCTTCTGGTGCATTGTCTCATACAACAGATGTACAAACAATTTCCATTGAATGTCCAAAAACTATCAACAACCTGCTTGTATTTGTATGTCAAGTAGGTTAAAGTATCCATTTTTTGTTTCAATTGTTTGCTATTTCTAGAGATTTTTTTCAAATTTCTTGTTTTTTATCTTGACATCATCAGATTTCCAGCTAGAAGCAATGCCCAAAAATCACTCCACCACAGTGATTATATACTCTTATTTCAGACACTGTGAAGTATAGGTATCTCAATTTGTCAACTAGGTCGAAATAAGAGTGAATGATCACAGCGTTGTTTTGACCGTTACAGTATTAGGAACTTGGACTATATCTAGCTAGTATTCTGATTAAAGAAACTCTTTATGTTTAGATTGATTATTAAACACCCTGATAAAATAGGTTTTATCAATGACTGCCTCTAGTACACTGTCCCTTTCTTTTACAGGAATTATTGCCATAGTGGACCAACCTATAGTATATTTATATATCAAGATTAGCAATAATATATAAATTATGTTTTCTTTATATAAATTACATTTTTGCATATAATTATTTAGCATTTCTTTATGTAAATTACAGATACATAAGCTATCATATTATAAATTGTGAAATATATCTCCAAGTTTTTAATATATATATAAATAAATAAATTGCAAATAAAATTTCTCACAAACGGGGAAATTAAACGGGTTTAAAAATTAAAAAATAGGTATATAGCGAGAATTCTTCCCAAAGCACGCAATGAAATACAGTATGGTTCAAAATTCAAAACACGATGTTTACATTCCATTTTTCAAAAGGTTCATACTTCATAGCTTACATTTATAGCGCTTTGCTCAGCCGGTTGAGAGCAGCAAGTGAAAGATCGAAATAATAGTCTGATACTGCAAGAAAACTTCAAAACATGATCACAGACTAAAATTTGATTACAAAAAAGTACATACAAAAAAATGTATATGTACATTGCGCATGTAAACTACAAAAACATAATATATGATAAATCATAATTTTATTTAAAGAAAACGTTATTTATAGTATAAGAAAATATGTTTATAATTATCAAAAATCTTAAATTGTTAATCTTGTTAATACATTGATGATTTATATATTTGAATGCTGATGTTTATAGTTTTTTCCACACACACTTTCCTTACTAATTCCTTTTCAATAATTGTCATAATCATTTTGTTTTTTTAACTTGCTTTTCAAGCTGAGATGTATACTTTTTATATAAACACCCACCCTTTAAATATTTCCAATAACCCTTATAATTTCTTTTATACTGAATTAATCCTTGTACAAATCCACAGTAAAGACACTAGAGTAATGTCTTCAGCGTTGTTCTAGTGTCTTTACTGCAGACTTTGAACAGGTTTTTGCTCACTGGGCAATACTGTCACAATCTTCTTTCTAGATTTTACTTGGTTGTGTTGTCATTAATATGCTTTTTCATGCATACAACACAGTTTTACAGACTGGATGTAAGCGATTATTAAAGTGGTCTACCTTACTTGATGTAAGTATGAGCTTTAGGGAGTTTCTCAGTATTATAAATGAAGTTTAAACTTATAGGAAAAGGTTTAACTCTATTTCAGGTGGGGTATTCAAGCTTATTTTCAAGTCTGAAACAGTAATAATTAGGTCCTAATTTGTCCTAAAAGTAAACAACATTATAGATTTCCAAAAATAAAAAAGGATACAAAAATAATAATGTCACAATAACATGGTGACCTTGGTCGATTTTACTATTTTTTATTAATATAATCATCTGCAAAAAAACACTAATTTCCTACCAGCATCAAAGAAACTAGTGGCACTTTTGATTCGTAAACAAACTGATTGAGTATTTGTGAGGAATACTGATTTTTGTGAAAAGTGAAAAATATTAATTTTTGCACGTTTAAAGTTTATGTATTATGCTTTTTTGGGATTGATTGTATAACTTTTGGGAGGCCTAAATAGAGAGGTAAAAGGGAGGCTCATGAACATTATTCCCCATTGTGTGTTCTACAAGCTATCAAGCTATATCTAAAAAATAAATGATAGCTCATATCGATTCAAAGATCAGATGACTGAATACAGAATAGCTTCAAGTTACAATTTAATGTTTCTAAATGATAATGCTTCTTGTAATGCTACCAAAACAGAAAATGTTAAAAATGACACCTGGAGAGGAGAATCTTTAAATAGACATCTTTGTGTGAGGATCCAAGTCACAAAATTGTCCGTCACAAAATTTTACTCTTTAGAAGTTATAGAATCAGGAGTGGTAATATTACTTGAAATATGGTTAATTGCAACTTCAACCTGATTTCTTAACCAGTTTAAATCTTCATTTTTAAAAGATTACAATAAGAACGCAAATGTTCAATGACCCTATAGCTAATTTGTGCCCCTCCCCTTCCCTCCCCTTCCTTCTCCTTCCCTCCCCTTCCTCAATAACATTACACTTTGTATAATTCGAACAAGGTTTGGTTCTCTATAGATTGCAGATTTTGAATTATCTTAAAAATTCAAAAATTCAAAAATTTAAGATTGTTTCCTATGTAGCATTACAATCCTCCCTGAAGAAAATTTACTATTTATGTTTATTACTTGTGGATGGTTGACAGATTTCATGATGAAATAAAAGGTTAAGAAAATAAAAATGACACAATTTAAGATTATTCCCATGTGCACTGAGTTCCAATTCACCATTGCTAAGGATCACCTATTATTATGCAGTTATAATGCCAGTTTTCCTGATTTTAGTGTGATAGGAAACTCTAATAATAAATTTCACCTCAAACTCAAAGAAGGCCTATTTATAAAAAGGGACGACCCAACGCTCAATCGTAAAATTGCTTCAGTGCGGTTGTTCTCATTCACATAATTTCACACACAAGGTGTGACCAGATATTTTTGTATATAAACAGCTGTTAGCTGTAAAAAGAATTAATTGATAATATCCATTCTGGTGAATGAAATGTTGCAAAGAAAAAAGTGGAATAATCTTAAATTGTGTAGGTTTTATTTTCTTAAACTTTTATATTTATTAATATTTCTTTTAGCTTTTATTAATTTTGTCAGCAATCATTGTTACTTCTTCATGTATATTTGAGAGAGTAGCTGCTTTTTATTTGCATGATGTGTTTATGTCTATTGAATTTGATGATCACGAAATTCAAAGTGTGTTTATTAATATGTTTCATCTGGTAAAACTCAAGCAGGTTAGCTATTTTCACATTTATAGAGAATGATGGTGTTTAAAGTCAATGTTCCTCAAGTTGTTTTGCTTATGTCTTGAAATGACACCAATCAATTTCCTTGTAAATGCACCTTTCTCATGATATGATATAATCACTTGTACGAACACTTGGGTTTATCCACTCCTCAAAATTTACTATGGCAATCACCTGTAGATGAGTACATTTGAACATAATTTTGAGCCTGTTCAGCTGAAAATTCAGTTCAAATGCACTCCTCCACAGGTGATTGCCATAGTGAATTTCGAGGATTGTTATCGTGTTATTGTTATACTATATTTGGTTATAATGCACACTACACTCAAGTAGGGTGGTAATGTCACTTTATAGGTCATAACAAAAACTTGTTCAGACCATGTTATACTAATATTGTATACTAATATGAAATGGAATGTTTCTGCAATTGTGCATTTATTATTAATTTATTTATTTTTCTGTTATTGTATACAGTCAACAAAATAAACGGATTCGAAATACATAGATAGTATCCAAAAGTCAACCTTTATTATAACGTTTTATCCCAAAAACAACACAATGTCAAGGATTGCCGAATAGATTCCTGGATACCTTTGTATATGTCAATGGCAATATACACTCATTTTATGGAAATGTTTGCTCCGCGATTTTATTGTTTTTATCACTGTAATTTCTTGCAACTAATTTTCTACTATTTATTTTTAGTTTCTTATGGTGACAAAAGGGTTGTTGCTATTTACTGTTTGCATAAAGAGCTTATCACTTTTCAAGTTATTTCTTGTTACAAATATTCTATTAAAAGTGATGAAACATTCAATTGTGAAGATTTCTTCTTACCTGGTAAGTCTATAATATCATGCTTGAAAGACTGCCATTACAGTCTTGTTTATATTGCTATCAAAACATTTATATATTGTGTGTTCTTTCTTTAGTTGTGGTAAGTAAGTAAATTCTCTGATGAATTTATGGACAGTCCACATTTTCTGAAACCAAAATCCCACTATAAGTGCTAGGTTGTGAAAGAAGAATGGACCTGTAAAATAAGCCTATTAAGGTACAGACATAGAAAAAGGCATTTAAAATGGAAACATTTCCTCAAACATGATTTATGATTTTAGTCCTATTTTGATAACGTCAAAAATTGAAATATTCGTACTTAATTGCGTTTTCATTTTTCATTTTCCTTCAAATTTTATCAACACTGTTTAAAGCTATCAATCGACATAATATGGTTTAACTTTAGTTTTCTGCACAGCCATTAATTGATTTTCTCTTTCTGCTTTTTCTGGTGTAACAAGAGCAATGTATTCTCTGTGAATTTGTGTTAGTTTATAAAGTGAAAATACTATTTTGTCGGGAATATGGTGGATGTCATCCGTATTTCTATCGCTACTTTATTCACATATTTTGTCAGGTTAACAATGTACTCTCCACGACTTTGCTTTAACTTATATAAGCGTTCCTTGACAATTTTTGGTTGATTACGATAAGTTTGATCTTGCAATCTGACATTACTATTTAAACGGTTTTTGCTGACGGCGCCATAGGATGGTGGAAACGAATGGACTACGTAAATAATGGTAAAATTGGACAGTTTATATTGCTTAGTTATTGTAAGCCTATGTGAGGTTTCTGTTAGGCATGGTGTAACAGTGGAAATCGTTTCCTATCAATGGCGGAACATCTATGGTGGATATAAAACTAACAATAAATATGCAGTACTCAAGATTACTTATTTCTCTCGTGGTAGTTAATGTTAATTAATGTTGATATTTTTAATACTGACGCTTTTAAAGATGATTTAGTTCTTTAAAACATAAAATGAATTACAGAACGCCGCAAACATAAATCAAAGCATGATAAGAAATACTAATTGTGCAGAGGAGCCAAAACAGTATGTTGTAATATTCCCAAAGCTCTCTAGACCACTAAATGGACACATTTATTGGAACTGCATGAACCATCCTTTTTTAAGATCTGAAATGTAAATAGGTCTAATGTTTCTCACAGTAACATGTCTTTTTATTCATTTTTTTATTTATTTTTAGGCAGACATTTAGACACACAGTTTTCAAAATATGACCTGTTCATGCCTCAAGATTCAAAAACAATGTCGCACATCACTTGTGGAGGAATGTTTTTCAGTACTGTACTCAAAAAACACTCCTCCACAGGTGATATTTCATAGTTATTTTGAGGCTTGGTGCAGACACAAGTATCTCCTACTCGCAGGAAAATACTGCATATTTTTCTAGATCTTTATTTTTGTCTTGGTTATGGCTTGCTCAAATTACTGGTATCTTCTCTTCAACGCATCATCAAGATCATTCATGAGTTTTTCCAATGTTTTATCATATATTACATTATATTTACCACGATTGATGACAAAATTTGATGAGATGAAAGATGAAGCATCAACGTTTTACGTAGTACTTAGTATGTTTTGCTCAGTCATTATATGGTTAGCTGTTCGAATGGTAGGCATACTCTTTCTTTTTATTTCTATTTGCTTTCACCTGTGTCAAAGAATTTTTAACATCACAAGTATAATTTTTAAATTATCTTAATTGGTAGTTTTAAGCATTTTATTTTTTAACTACATGCATTATCATTGTTTTTAGTTTACTAGATAGATTGTTTACATTATGCATTCAGAGTAGCATTGATTATTTAAATTTTAAATTTTAATCCGGAAAAAACAAATTTAGGTGCATCTGGTATAAGAGGAGTTGCGATATATTCCAAAAAAGCAATAAAGGTAGACGAGGTAGAGATTCTCGTTGAAGACTTTAAAGATCACACGTGGATTGAAATACCAATGGCTAGCGGCGAGAAGATTTTATGTGGATGCGTGTATAGAAGTCCGTCTGGGGATGGAAATGCTGCCGCTTTAAAGAAGAGTACCAAGACTATAATTAAGCTTATAAATGAAGCATACCAACGCAATCCTAACTTATTGATTGC
>JAULBZ010002157.1:3174-19522 GCA_032360805.1 Neoturris breviconis
ACTGCACAAATAAGAAGTTATTGCATTGCAACAAGTTCTGCTTTGAACAACCAACGCCTCGTTTTCATCAACGCCTCGTTTTCATTTTTTTTTTTTTGTGAAAAGGTTAATTTAAAATTTAAAAACAAATTACTGAGTCAATTACTGAGTCAATGGTCTTGCACAATGGATTGGTTTCTTCAATCCATTGCAAGACCATTGACACAACACACTTCTGCACAGATTCATTTTTGTTGAATTTTGTCAAATTTAGTTGATTTAACCCTAACGAAAAAGTTGGTTTCGGAGCGAAACTTAGAGATTGTCCCTAACAGAGATTTCTTAAACCTGTCACAAAAACAAAAGAAGATTTTATCTGGATTACAATAAATACATTTACAAGGAAATTATTTCCGGTGGACTAACAAAACACACAACCCTAACATAAGTAAATCAATGACTACAATATAGACCTTCGCTTGTTTGGCTCGGTCTATGCGCAAATGTCATGTGTTCCGTTACGAGTCTCGCTTCTCTCTCGGTCCGCAAAAAAACATAAACAAATAATTAAACCAATCAGCTTTGTCCATTTCTTAGGTTTTTGTCGGTATTCGTTCGAACATCAGTGTGCATGTGATGCAGTCCTGAAAATTTGAACTAAAAAAGTGGGGTTTGTGCATAGGCCGAGATACATCGAGGTCTATTCAGGTAATGACTTACAGAACCACGTGTTTCACATGGACTGCTAATAACAGCTGACTCAGCCACACCAGGATGCTCAATCAAAGCACTTTCAACTTCAAATGGTCCGATACGATATCTAAATATGAAGGAATATACAGAGTCTCTATCATAAAGTAATTATCTCTGTCTACTAAAAGTTGATGTCGTACAATTGATTGATGATATCGCTTCCAATTATTAGGTTTATCAACAAAATAACATCTGCTCAAAGGTTACGGAGAAGAGGGGAGGGGGCAGAACAGTTTCGGGGTCGTAAAAAGAATAGTAGAATATTACCCAGCAGATATTATGACGTCATCAGATCGTCCAACAAACCAAATATAACCATCATCATCTTTATAGCCTCGATCACCTGAAAAATGAGGAATTATGGCCTTGTTCATCTCAGAAATATTTTAGATATTTCAGATATTTTTTATTTTCGAGAGTGAAAATAAATTACATTTTGCGGGTATTTATTTTCGCGAATGATGAAGTATTTCGGAATGGAAAACAGGTTTTAACCTGAAAAACCTTTGTATTCACGAGAAAACGATAACTAAAAATACACAAATCATGCATCGTCTTCCATTTAAAAACGTGAAAAATTTAAAGTTGTTCCTGTTGTCAAATCTAAAGACATTCAGACCTTGCTTCTGAACTAATGACAAGAAAAAACCAATCGTGTTAGATTGATTGAAAATATTTACTACACCTTGTGAGTTTTTACTCCCGTAAACTAATATCTTTGCGAACGCGCATAATGAAAATCATCTTTTTTTTCGCGGGTATTTATTTTTGCGAATGAGCAATTCCAGGATTTTTCGCGGGTATCTATTTTCGCGAATGAGCAGTTTCAAGATTTTTCGCGGGTGTTTAATTCGCGAAATCGCCGAAAATACGCAAAATTCGCGAAAATGTATACCCTTAAGGTAACTGTCAATTATACCCTGATATCACTATCAAACTTTATGCAAGTTGATACAAGCTTTATTTTCTTGTTGTGAATAGGAAAGGTTTTAAAAAAATCATTTGGCGGAATTCACACTAGTGTAGATTCTAAGTAACATTTTCTTATATAATTCTCAATGGTGTGAACACAGTGACATTTATAGCAGATATATAATTTTCACTGGGGTGAACCACTGCTTTCACATAGGGTGTGTTATTTTTACCACACGGCATAAAAATTAACCTAGAGTACCTGTCAAGTAGAAATCTCCTCTGAAAGATGCATCTGTTTTTTCTTCATCATTCTGTAAATAAAAAACTACATGTTTCATATGGGATTTTGTGCTAACAATTGTAATATCCTAGAAAACTAACAATGAACTTTATTTACTCTACTATATGACTCGTTTTCTCATAAGAAATCGTAAAATAGGATTCTAAGCTTAATATTCTTATCTTTCACGATATTTGAACCTTAAAAAGTTTGCAGTTATAAGGTGAAGTGATCCCAAAAGAATCAGGTTTGAGCAGATGATGTGTTATACTAGTCTTCATGAAATACATCAGTATTTGTCAACTTAAAACAAATTCTAGAAATACAATGTCCTTAAATTGCATGTTCTTAGCCTTCATCTAAATCTCACACTACACATTTTCACGAATGAAGAAAGCGTGTATTTATTTTAGAATACCACCAGCTATCTAAATCAAGGTGAATCAGTGGAGAAGAATGTTGCGTCAAGTGTTTTCCTTGTAATGAATAGGCTCTGTGTGGAAGAGTGCAATGTCAACATGATTATTTTTCTATTCAGATGGAGCACTGAAATGTAAGTTACCTCACAAGTCTGGTAATAACTGTTGAACACCATCTGCGGAGGAGTGCTTAAATATTTTGACTTTACTGTTGAATATCATCTGTGGAGGAGTGCTTATAAGTATAAATATTTCGACTTTACTGTTGAATATCATCTGTGGAGGAGTGCTTATAAGTATAAATATTTCGACTTTGCAACTGATAGCTATTCTAAAAAAACCCTCCTTCCCCTCTAGATGCTGTTCAACAGTTATTCCAGACTTGCATCATAATGAAAATAGTGTCATAATGCCAAGCTTGCACCGACATTGAGTAAGAGAGTAAACAAAGAACTTAACCACACCGACATTGAGTAAGAGAGTACCGACATTGAGTAAGAGAGTAAACAAAGAACTAACCACATATCTAGTAAATAACCCAATAGGTCTATCTGGAACACATCTGACAGCCACATCACCTTCATCTCCCTCTGCAACAATGTCCCCATGTTCATCAATAATCTATGACAGAGAAAATATAAAATAACAGAGAAAGAGCCAACCATTAGTATGTATGTATTGACAGGTGAGAGGTCAAAAGTATAATATAATTCTATTTCAATAATTGTATCTTCGAATCAAACTTTTTCTTGGTTTTACTTATTTAAATATTTTTTTTTAAACTATATGTACAATACCTTACTAATTATGCCCTTCTATAGTAAGGTATGAAGTGTCTTTGTATTGTCTTTTACTCTTGAAATATTGTGTTATGAATACAAAAAAAGCTTATGTGATACTTATGTGGAGGAGCGTTTTTGAATACAGTTTTCAACACTCCTCCACAGGTGCTTACAAGCTTACAAGGTAAAAATGATTATAATTTGCTTATGTACTAAATAGATGGTTTCAAAGTTGACTGGCTACTATAGCACAAAGCATCAATTATAACATCCTTGAGTGAGTACTCTTCTCCACAGATACTAGTTATTTATGTTTATTCCATTGTCTAAATCTTATTCTAATCACGTTATCAAATCCTATCTCGCAGTAGTTCAAAGTACCTTAGCAAGCCTGAATACAACTGGTAGTAATACAGCTTCTAAGCTGAACACTATACTAAAAAATCCTCCTCCACAGGTGATATCCGCCAGTTGTATTCAGGCTTGTTAAGGGGAGATATTTCTGCGGGAAAATATTTTCAGTAGAATTTACAGTATTTCTGCAATTGAAATACCTGCAGAATCTATTTCTTGTTAGTAAGGATTTCAGTTCATTCTGTGGAAGATATTTCTGCCATTACTGAGGATAAATTGTAAAAATGGATTCCCACAGAAATTTCTTCATTTAAGGTTTACCTGAATATCATAGCCTGGAGTAGCTTTTCCCATGGAACCAGGCTTTACATTCATACAACGAAAAACACCACAACTAAGAGTCTAAACGAAATAAATAAAGAGTGGTTTAAATACCATGTAATAATATTGCATAATTAAAAAGAAATTTCATCCATTTAGGTCAAGCAAAGTCGATCTTTAGGATGCTATCAATTTGTGCAAATTTTAAAAATGTAAAATTTTGATTAAAACGTAACAGTTTGATTCTATTTCTGAAAAATTATAAAAATAATTTCAAATCTAGTTTATGCAAGCAACAACTCATTCGAATGGAATATCTTCACTCAGTACTTCATAAAACATACGCTGTTTTATTTGGTTTATTTTGTACTCATATGAGAATCATGCAACATGGCTATCACATGCTGACTTCATTTACTCAAAATCATGTTTGATATAACAAGGTTGCGCGAACTTGAGACATAGATTGAATGGATGACCATGGCCTTAGTTGTCAGATGTGCCTGAGTGGCTTATCTTTTTTTAACGTAGTTATAGATAAAACCTTATAAATAAAGAATTTACCATTTCAGTTTGTCCAAATCCTTCTCTGATAATAAGTCCTGTTTCATTCTTCCATTTTTCTATTACTTCCGGGTTTAAAGGTTCACCTGCGGATACACAATGACGTAAAGCTAAATAAAAAGCAACTAATCAAATAGACAATAAAATGTAAAACCTGTGATAAGGGCATTGAGTAAGGGCGTTGAGTTGTGAATTTTTCTCAATTAATTTACCGATTGCTGGCTTTGTTGGTGATATAGAAAACAATAAGACTCTTAGTTATGAATTTAATTCAAATAATCTCGTGTTATAGAATTTGTAATAAAATGTAATAAGCGGCTCAGATAATGTTATATGTGGCCTCACATACCATTAAAAGTACAATCTTTTAAATCATGTTGTACGACCATCCTATAAGCAGTTGGTGGCAAACATGTAACACTTATTGGATACTTCTGTAAAATTTCCAAGGTCCTTTTTGCTTCAAATCGTTTAGTATGATGTACAAATACACAAGAACCTTGCCACCATGGGGCAAAAAATGATGAGTAAGCAGATTTCGCCCAACCAGTGTCTGAAACATTCCACATCACATCTTCTGAAGTTAAATCCAACCAGTACCTATGAGCAAATACTATAGATTTGTTATCACACATACAGTCAGCACATGCTCGACAAAAGCAAATACTGTAGATTTGTTATCACACATACAGTCAGCACATGCTCTCCAAAAGCAAGTTTTTCGATAGATCTAAAGAAGCTAAATGGAATTGCACAAAAGTGTCAATGATCTTACAATGAATTGGTACAAAGAAACCACATCTATGGTAAGATCATTCGCCAGTGGGCAAAAACTTGTTCAAAGTCTACAGTAAAGATGCAATGCCATTGGCGTTGTTCTAGCATCTTTATTGCAAGCTTTGAACAAGTTTTTGCACACTGTGTGATCTTCTTTTGTGAAATGTATTTTTAAAAAGATCCATAAATAAAAATGATAAAAGTACACAGTGTTTAAGTAAGATTAAATAATCACTGTAGAGGAGGGAGTAGAAAACCTGAAGCAATGATCAAAAATTACTCATCCACAGTGATTATTTAATCTTATCTCGAACACTGGCATAAAAAGGAAAAATAATATGATGATATAACATAACGTTTGTTTCAGCAAAATACAGTATTATTGTTGGAAGTAAATGTACCAAACTGTTCAAGAAATATGATGAGAATGAAATAGACTTTTAAATTATTTGTCTTAAAAGGTGCCCTAAAGCAAATTAAATAATTTAAATGAGAGCAAAAATAAAATATAGAGATGAGAGTACTAAATCAATGATCTTGCAATGGATTGGTTTCTTCGTACCAAAGAAACCAATTCATTGCAAGCTCATTGACCTAACACACTTCTGCACAGATTCATTTTTGTTAAATTTTGGCAACTTTAGATGATTTAACCCACTCCCTAATAGTACTCACTTCCCAGTCATTTTATGCGCCAATCCATAACTAGCATGACTATGTTCAGCCATCTTAGGGTATCCTGTTGTACCACTAGTGAAAAACCAAGACATTGGATCACTACTTTTGCTACGAATACACTACAAAAGAATAATTGGATTGGATTGTAAAACATGATGTAGTAAAACATTGTCATTTTCAAAATAAGAACAAATAATTTTTTGTACATTCATACAATACAAATCATATTGTATTTGTTTCTGTCATAGAACATTGTAGAGTTTGTGTACCAAGGTTTCAATATATCATACACAGGATTTATTCACCTTATTGATATGAAAAATAAATGTAATCAGTTTTTACACTAACAACAAAAAATTACTGTGGAGGAGTGATTTTTGGTATAGCATTTTAGCCTAAAGCTATACACTTAAGTCCATCCTCCACAATAATTATTTAAGCACTGTATAATAGTAAATCTGAGACAGAAAATTGATGGTTCAACAAAATAAATGAATTTAAGATTTCTCCAATCGGGCAATTCCACGTAAGCTTTCCGTCACGTTACACCACTTTTTTTAAACTGGAACCCCTAGGAGTGCCGCGACCCATGCACCAGGAGCGGCTAACCACTAACCTGCTGGTACTTGTCCAGAGACATGGAATCGTCCAATTGATAAATTAAGATCATTTCGGGACTGTCTCAAAAATAAAATCTACTGAGGAGAGTACTGAGTCAATAATCTTCTTCATACCGAGAAGCCAATCCATTGCAAGCTCATTGACCTAACACACTTCTGCACAGATTAATTTTTGTTGAATTTTGTTAAGGATAGTTCCCTGTTTTTTATCATAAAATCTTCAAAAAAACTTTTTCTATATTTTTTAAAAGTCCTTTGAAAAATCTATCTGATATACACTTTAGTTTTTTCATATTCCAACTTAAACAGGATAAAATTAAAGAATGATCCTTTTTTGGCTCATTAGTTCTGCAGATAGTTTGTGATCTTTTCGCTAATATTATTACTATATGTTTCAGCATTTTTATAGAGAAGAAAAGAATAACAATACAGACACCATGGAAATTATTCTGAAAGATCAAACCTTTTGTATTAATTAATTATTTATATCGAATGAGTTGAAATATTATGTTCAACACTAATTTCCTTTCTCTCTCAGAAATATTTGTCAAGGTAACAACATTAACAAGTGCCAAAAATTAACGACTTTAAAACGGTACGACATGTTTTTTAAAATTCATTTTTTGAAAAGTTACAACCCCCTGATTTTCACATTGTTTCATTTTTCTTTCCACCTGCAAAAAATTCCAAAAAATAAATAAAAAAGTTTATTCTTTTAGATTTCCATTGATATATAATGTTAGTATTTGATAAAAAAAGAAACATGGATATTTAAAAAGTCATACAGAAAGACAGGGAACTATCCTTAATTTTAGTTGATTTATCCTTAAACAAAAAATTTGGTTTTGGAGAGAAATTTTGCTTAAAAATCGCTTTTTCGCTGTGAGTATTTATTATTTTAAGCACATCATCAGTGTGACATTAAGAATTACCAAATTATTCTAAAAACATAGAAAGTGTAACAAATTACAATTATTATACCTACTGTAAATTTTGGTGAAGCAGTTTTCATAAGTTCTTTAAGAGGATACCAATCATACCTAAACAAAATAATGGTACTATTATTTTTATTGAACAGGATAAATTTCAAGTAAAAGTTGAACAAAAAATATAAACGAAGTACAAAGATTAATTGTTTACACCAGTACATAGAAAACAATCAATTACAAGATAATCAAGGGATTTAATGTAGTCTGAAGCCTACGTTCAATTCATAGAAGCTATGTTCAAAACTATCTCCTCCACAGAGATTATTTACTCTTATTTCAATCATCGTAAATTGCAAGATCATATAAAGCTACTCAAAATTTTGCAATATAATCAAATTTTGGTAAAGAAACATAATGTTACTCAGTTCTTCTCTCTGTTTATTTTTGACATAAACTGCACCCTAACTCAGGCATATTTATTTGGAGATATATGATCGCTTACCGGACACTGTTTGAATGATCAACTACCAATTTTATCTTCAATGTTGGTGTAGTAGCACATACCTAGGTTCCAAACATAATATGGTGACAAAAAATCCTAAATCTGCACATCTGCAAAGTTAAATCCGATCGAAAAGTCGGTGGAAGAATTGAATATAAATAGGAGAAGATGGAAATGCATTCGACAATTTTGAATTGTAAAAGTATATTATAAAAAGGTGAAAATTTTGTATAAAATAAGAAAGCGATTTTCTTTCTTCTAATTTTATGCCGCAATAGCAAAAATTAACCCCTGCGGAATATTTGAAAATTAACCATCCGTGAAATCAAATCGGCACGAAATTTTCGAATATTAACCACCCACGAAATTAAATCCGCACGAAAATTAATTCACTTAAGGTGCTTAGGTAGGTGAAAATATTTTCACTAAAAAAAAAAAAGCAATAAGTGGGGTTCATAAATGGACAAGGACAACGGATTGGATAATAACAAAATATTAGCTTTTGAAAAATTACGACATAGAATAAGTAAGTCGGTTTTCACTTCCCAAGTCGGTTGCATTTTAAGGTTGAATTACCAAACGAATAAAAATGTTACCTAATCAAAATACGGGATTTACTTATTCGCTAGCAACTGCGACCAGTTCAGGCAACCAACTGAGAAGTGAAAACTGACCTGCAGAATTAAAAATACCTGATCAACTAACTCAGCCACTTCTGGTACTGTTATGATGCATGTAGCTTCAGATAGTTTTAAACGCTTCTGAATATCATTTGCAGTTAATGATGTTGTACCTGGACTAAGAATGGCTCCTATTAAATAAGATTCAGAAAGTGATGGAGGGTGTTATGTTTAAGTTCATTGACATAACCCACTTCTACCCAGATACTCTTAAGATTGATTTCCACTGGACGAAAAAGTTGTTGCAAAAGCCAGTAGAAGAAATTAGCAGCCATTTTTTTGCCTAGTGGAAATCAACCATTAGATTTACTTAAGGCGGAATTCCAGTAGGCGAAATCGTTCATGTAAATTCTAAATGAAGCCATTACATTGGCTGAAAGTGATGTCCCCTGTCAGGTGACAGCACTTTTAACCAATGTATTTGCTTTATTTAGAATTCACGGGAATGAATTCGCTTAGTGGAGATCCGCCTTTAATTCCTTGAAATTAAATAAGTTTTACTCGGTGATGAAGGAAAACAATCACTGTGATGATTGATGAGTGATGTTTGAGTAACTACAGGTTATATTTATTCCGTTGTATTTAACGGAAGGATACCAATCAATCGCATATATTTTGATAACAATAACATCAAACTTGAAGATAACTGTTTGATGTATCTTAATGCTTGCCCAGACGTCAATGAATGTTGATTTGGAGAAGAAAAGGTGGGAAAATTTAATGTGCCACTTGCACGAACAAACAAGTCAATAATTTGGTAGTTTCACTCTTGAAAACAAAGAATGTTTATCATTTGTACTTAAGCCTTCTCACCCTAATAATATTATTTTATTTTATTTCCACGTTTTTATGAAGAGGAACCTGGTTTTAACCTGGTTTTAACTTCAAATAGGAAATTTAAGTCAAAACCTACTCCTCCAAATGTGACTTCTGGCAGTTATTTTCAGGTTACAGGTTACAGTATCTCAATTGAAATAGATTACAAATCCCTACCAATTTTTAAGCATGCTATATTTACAAGCCACCACTCAGGAAGTCTTGGTAGGATTACAACAACACAATCTAATGCTTTTACGCCACAAAGAGATAATATGTTTGACAGTCTAAAATTAAAGGTATAAATATTCTTACCTAAGATGTTAACCCTTAGGACTTGGCTAATTTTAGGCTGAAAAAACTGAGAGGGATGGATCCTTCCCTCTCATGATAACTTTTGAACAGCTAATGGTAACTTCATAAAACTCTTTTTTGATGACATCATCATTGTCTTTTTTAGTCCATTTTTTTTTCAAAAATGCATGTATTACTTATTACTATTATTATTATTATTTATTTTATTTGTAGCAGTTCTGTTTGGTATTTTTAAGTTCTTAAGTTTTGTATTTTAATAACATATCTAACATATTTCACCCAAAACGAAGCGGAAAGATTAGGGAAATAGAGATTTTTGGGACATAAAATTTGTAGAAAGAATTCAACTCATGATACGAGTCTATGGCCCAAATTTGAAATTAATCGCATTATTTATAATTGTTATACTTCATTTTGGTAAGAACTTATTTTCATTGAATTTCAACATATAAAATGCGATTAAAAACATTATAGACACAATTTGGTTGGTTTTGTTTTCAAGCAAGCAAATCAATGCCTCCTTAACATATTTCACAGGTTTTATAAAATTCGAACAGAAAGAGGGTCCCGAATAAAAACCTGAAATTTAAAAAATTAGGGAAATTGGGGAAAACAGAATGGTCATGTGACAAAAATTTACCAAAATAATTTCCATCACCATAAGTTGGAGAAAGTTACATGTTTCAATTCCAAATGCAAATTAAGTTATTCATAAGTACGTTTGAAGAAAAATGGTGGTTCAGAATATATCCTTTATCCCAATTTCTTCGCTAGGTATAGCTTAGAAATTTGGCCAAAAATATGGGAAATAGAATTATATGAAGATACCAAGCAGAGTCCTTTTATTAAAGAGAAATAAATTCATTCTCAAACCAAACATTGTATTTAATGTTGAAATAGCGTAAATACAAAACATACTGCAAAATGAGCCACCGAAATATTAAATTTAAAATAGTAGCACTTCAGGAACAAAAGGGTAACAAAGGTTAAAATAGGGGCTAAAAATAACAGTTATTGGAATTGCTTAGAGAATATCCTAAGCTATAAATCTTGCTGTTTCACTTACTTATTAGCTTTATCCATGAGTTCTTCAAACCCCCATTGTAACTCATGTCCATGATCATCAACCCACCAGAAAGCAGGAGGAGTTAAGCAACGAACACCAGACTAAAATGATTTGAATACCACTTGAATAAGCCCCTAGTCCAGAATTAGCAGTAAACCCCATGTTATACTGATTTCCAATATAATTTCCCCTATTCGAATACAGTAAGCCCCCTACTGAAATAAGCTCCCACGTTTATACATGGGACTTATTCGAGTTGTAGCATTTCTACATGGGGGCTTATTTGAATATATACTATGTGAAAATGAGTAGGTTAGAATGCATTCTCCGTCCCACTTCCCGCCAATACACGACTTTTTACTACTGTGATTCTCCAGTTGATCCTTCCCCGTCCACATATTTAAAATTACAGTATATACTGTATATACATCCTGTTGTCCATGTGCCAGGAGCTGTAGCCATACATTATACTCCGTTGGTCAAAGAAATCATTACAGGAAAATGCCAAAATAAAAGAAACAAATGATTAGATGTCTCATATAAGAATAAGGGACCAAAGAAATTGTTAATAGGACTATATTCTAAGAAATGATAATAAAACTTTTGTGTTTTTCCTATATGTTAGAATTTAATGCCCTGAACAATTTCACAAGATCTCTTCAAAGTCTATGATACACTACTCTACAATATCAAGGTCCTCATTTGTTCAACCTCTTACCAAAATACATTTAAGAAGTAACTGATGGTAATGTTGATAAATTTAAAAATGAACTTGATAAGTTTCTACAAACTATTAAAGACGAGCCACAAATTGTTGGTTATACCGCAAATAGAAATGCCAAAACCATCAGCATCATTGATATGTTGAATGCTGATACTGTTTTTTTTCCCTCTTCTCTTTCAGGGGAAAGAAACACTCAGAAAGAAAATTCAACAACTAAATAAACGCTGGCCGTTCTATGGAAGACGTGAGCAGAGCTTGAAACCATACAATAGGGTACAACATACCCATTGGCCTGATCCCAGTTACAAGCCCATGTCCTGATTCCTGGGTGAGCTTGCTTCCAGGGTGTAACTCCTTTTATGCCAAATTCTTTCCGTAAATATAATATTCACTACCGTAAAAATAATATCATGCATGTGACTCAAACTTGCTTTAACACACTTTAAAGCATAATACCAAAAAAACAACCAAGAAACAAGCTTGAAACTTCACAGAACTATCTTGTTGAAAAGAATAGCATTTTTGAGTAAGAAACTTTGATTCTATCGTACCATATTCAAACATAGAGCAAACAAACCTGTTCTTTTTGTGACCACTTTTCCAGTACATCCTCAGCAAAATTGAAATATTCAGGAACATCTAACTTGAACTTTCCATATTCCTCTTCATAGTTGTTGAATTTGACAGCAGATGATTGAGCAGGATATGCACAAAAAACTTGATAGCTAACTGAAAAGTGTCTTACAATACCATTTTTGTTTCTTAAGTTGACACCATTATGGTAAAATTTGGTAACAGCACTTCGTATAGCAGCAGAAAACATTCTTACAGTATACGTATGTGTATTATGAAAGTGATTCCACAATCAATTTGTTAAATATGCTTTGATGCTCTGTAGCTTTAGCTCCATATTCACCTATAATGAAATAATGTATTAATGTAAGTCTATTCGAAAAAAGATGTAAAACTGTGAAAAGGTGCATTACCATATGTGACTACAATGAGGGGGCTTATTCCAAATGTGCGCTTAATCAAGGGGACACTTATTGCAAATTTGGGAAAAAAGAGCAAAATCAAAGGTATGGTATTGAAAATAGCCCAACAAACAGCCAAGTGAAAGTTAAACCTAAGCACATAAATGTGATTTGTCAGTGTTTGAAATAATGTATTTATTAAGTTGATAAAGTTTCAGGTCAAATAAACAATTGGAACAACATTATCAAGGTAAAATTATGTCAAATAAAAGTAGTAAAATGTCATATCAAAGATAAACACTCAAATTTTGCATGTCATTAGGATTTCATGTCCTTATTTACCTTATTCACCTTTATCAAGACATAATTACATTACATCCCTGTAGAGGAGAGCAGTAAAATTTCATAGCATGGCCTGAAGCAATGCTCAAAAGTCACTCCTCCACAGTGGAGATCGGATACATACATTATATATACTTCATAGCATTATGTATAAACTAAATAATAAAATTTAATTAAGGCTTTATAAAATATATTATTATTGTGCTGGATATGAATTGGATGCACACATTAATATACATCATAGCATTATGATATAATATATGCACTGCTAAATAATATAATTTATCTGTTCTGTGGAACCATTAAAGATAAGTATATTAAACATAATAATGACATTTGAATAAAATGGTATCTATTAGCAGTAATAAAACATTGTAAAGTAAAGGTGGTTGTCATCATCTGTTATTAAAACAATTGTTTCTTTTATTAAAAACTCTTCATCTGTTGATTGTGTATTGACATTATATTTCTAATTTGAATTGTGAGTAATTAATAATGTTATAAAAATTGATACTCATGATAGTAATTAAATGGCCCTAAAGTGAATATATATACATTAATACACATTAATATTTATTTCAAAATTAAAGAAGGAAGCTTCCCAAAATCAAAATAGAGACTTCAATTCTTGAAATGTTAAAAATTATATTTTATACTTTTTATCATAGTCTCATAGAAAATTAAAATGCCAAAAAATGTCTAAAAGTCTCCACTTCTCCCTTGTCATTTCAAAATGTTATTTGGATGAAGGTGGTCAAAACCTCATAGAATTCAAACTCTCAAAAAAATTTCCAAGTCTCCACTTTTGAAAATATTAAAACTCTCAAAAATTTTCTAAGTTTCCACTTCTCCCTTATCATTTTAGAATGTTATTTAGGTGAATGTGGTCAAAACTCCATAGAATTCATAGTCTCCACTTTTAAAAAAATCCCTTTTTCACCGATACTCATTGCCAGTGGTCTCGTAAAATATTGCCTAGAATGTCATAACTAACTTTCAGAACGGTACCTCACCTTTTCGGTCCATTGGCCCAAAAACTCAATTTGGACCCTTTTTGCTTAAAACTTGGGACCTTGTGGAATAAATCAAAAAAAAATTGACAAGCCCTTGTAGAATATTGCCACATGCTGGTACCGATTTTCAAAATGCTAGCTCTTCGGTAACATGTTCTATTAAGAAAAGCGGGATGATGCCACCACCGCAAAGTGGTAGCAATAGCCCATCCAAACTTTGTTTGGTGGGCTAATAAAAACAAGAAGTCAAATTGAAATAACAGTTGAAAATATTGCAAATAAACTGTCCGTCTTGCTTTACAACTAATAGACTTGCATTAACCAGTCACTACTTCTTATGCGCTGAAGAAGCCGAAATATATCATGAAATTATGACTGAAGCACAACTGCAGTTTCGGTATAAAGAAAACGTAAGTAATTTTATAGCAAGAAAATATCTGTTTTATGGAAACTTTCATTTGAAGCACATTCAAATGTAATAGCAAAACCATCTAAAAACTTTTAGCCATTCAGCTAAAAAGCAATATGTTATGAGGTTATATTAGAATGAGTACTGTATTTGCTGGTGATTAAGTGAAGTCCAGACTTTAAACCATTATTTTAACTCTAAAATTCTGGTATCGTCTTATACACTGGGTCAACTTTATTGTAGCTTTTGGCAGAGTAGCCAAAGCACAAAATAAACAGTACAGGGGGATGTTTTAACTCGTGAACCCCAAACCTTGTGTGGTTTGTTATGATTTTTGAAGCTGTAATACTACAGTAATTCAATATGGTGCATCAATACTGCAATTGAACCTTTACGCATGAATGCCAACTCGGTGTGGTGGAAAATAGGTGTTGGGTATGCGGACTCCTTGTGAATTTTATGAAATCTAGAGTTAACTGTGCTAAAATTTTAAGATTTTTTGTGCTTGTTGAAAAAGAATCAAACCAAAAGCAAAATGCTATGATAGCCACAGTAAAATTTATGTGGAGACGATTAAAGAATATTCTTCCAGAAATTTGGTGTCATGTATGTATGCCACCGTTCCAGCTGGAAATTAACAATTAAAGAGGTAAATGCTATTAAGTTAAAGGATCGTCTTTTACACCAGGTTTACTGTCTAGTGTATGTTTAAGTTTACAAAAGTCACTGTTCGACCTATACACCGGCAAATATGCTAATCGGGATTCTGGTCAAAAAGTCAAAAATCAGCTAGTCAAAAATAAAGTCGACTAAAAAGTGACTAGTTGAAAATCAGGTGGACTAGTCCAAAATCAGATCAGTGCTGATTAGGTACTAATAGTATATGAAATCATGATTTTCAAGATTGTTTACATGGTATATTGACCGATTTTGCGCCAATGTATCAATCCAAAAAGGAAATATGTAGCACTACTTAAGGAACTTTGACATCATTATAACATCTAATGGAGATAATTCTTTTCTGGAAGTTTATTATGGTGCAAAACGAAGCATCAGCCGGAAAGAATTCAGACTCAGCAATTTCCTTAAAGTACAGTCAGGACTCTGCAGGTTTTAGGGTAAATAAAAATGTTTGGTAAAATGCAGAGTTAAAAATATTACAAGGTGCATGATACATAAGCTGCGTCCATATGAGGTAAAGAGCTGCAAATGATTAATTTCAATTTATGTACCATGTAAACCACAAAAGTTTAATATCGTCATGAAATCTTATGCTGGAATGACTTTACATCAGGCTTCATGTCAGCAAGGTCTAAGATGGGCTATTTACACAGGTTATAATGTTAACCCTTAGTAATATAGTAGAACACACATACACCTCTTATAAGAACACAACTCAGTTTCAAGGTATTCTTATTTTGTTTACTGTATTTTCTCAATTAAGCGCTCCGGGGACAGTTTTGAGGAGGACACTTATTTTATATAATTCTAATTACAGGAACATTGTATGCATGCTTAAATTCAACGTATTTAACAATGATTTTAGGTATCGCTTTAATTAGTTGCATTTTACTTGTGGTTTGTATTATACGTTAAAATCTCAGTGGCCTATAGCATGCGAACAAGAAAAATTAAACGTGGCTTCCCAGACGGCAAAAGCCTGTTTAAAATCAGCAAAATAACGTTAGAAAAACGTTCACAGAATTACTATTTTATAGGAGTATACCTGTAAATGAATGCTGGTAAGTGCTGGAAAAATGGTAATGAAAGTTAAACTATTTGTTAACATAGCTAAACAAGTCAACGTACATAAACGCTCAAGTTCAACCAAGCCTGAAAAAAACAAAGTCAATAATTGTTATAAACTGTAAATAAAGTGCATATATCATATAATATAAACCAGTGATGTATCTTAGTGATTGCCTGATAGTCTGTGAGCTGAACCTCAGTTTTGGCAGCTGAAAAGTTAAAAAAATGAGGGTTTAGTTGCCCGATGTGACTATCGTTAAATGATTGCACAAACTATAAACGTTTTATTATAAATGTAATATTCACATTATATATTTATTTCAAAATTGAAGAAGGAAGCTTCCCAAAATCAAAATGGAGACTTCAATTCTTGAAATGTTAAAAATT
>JAULBZ010002158.1:0-19520 GCA_032360805.1 Neoturris breviconis
ATAAGTGTCTAATGATGAAATAGCACAGTCCTTAATGCGAGCTTTAAGTAAATCACGTGTGTCAGTAGGAATGTCTATCTATACAAACATTAAACGAAGCAAGTTAATCAGCGTAACTAATTCTCTCAGGGGGAATAGCAAAGTTTAACCTCTTAGCTAACAATGATTTTTCTGCATTAGATAAAATATGAGACAAAAAATTATGAATTACATCATTAGGATCGTGAGTAATATCTTTGAGACCAAGGTTAAACAGTTTTTTCGTTGAGTTTCACTATATTCACTGCTTTTTTCCTTTCAACCTTGTGTATTTAAATAGTTTTGATTGGTGGATTGTAGATTTATTTTTGCATTGTCATCTTATTTGGTAAAGCTTTTATAAAAAAATAATTGTATATAAGTTTTTGAATTTTGTTGTATAACGTAGTATTGATAATGACCTAAGTAAAGGTCAAAAGCTCTATGGATGTGTCGCTAAAAACACTTATGTTTTTATTATTTTCCAACATGACTTTGTCGCATTTACACATGTAACACAGAATAATGTGAAAGTAGCATAAAATTTGTACCAGTACCATTAAAAAAACCAGTCAACATCAAGGTTTTTATATAAAAATAATAGGCTTTAGTTTATATTCTCTATTTTGAGTCCTATATGTTAATGCAGTGTTGGAAATGAGAACAAATAATCACTATGGAGGAGGAATTATTTAGTATTGCTTCAGGCTTCTAACCTGAAACAATGCTCAAAAATCACTCCTCCACAGTGATTATTTTGCTTTTATTTCAAACACAAATCATTACAGTGGAGGAGCATATATTAAGCAGGCTACAAAATCTGAAGTTATGCTCAAAAATCATTCACAATGTTGGAAATAAGAGTAAATAATTACTGTGGAGGAGTGATTTATGAGCATAGTTTCAGTCTACATAGTGACCATTAGTTGTTATTTTGAACGATGTACTGCTGTGTAGAAAGCAAGTCTCTAGGTATTATTAGATATTAGCAACTCTGTTATATTTGTTATATTATTCAAGATTGGTTTCAGATTACAAATCTTATGAGTAACATTTTTAAATCCGTGAGAAAGTAAACATTTCGTTTTAAACAACACTAGAAGTACTTAGCAAAGTGGTATTCAAGTTTCTATGACTTTATTCTGACTGGAGTGCAGTGAATCATGTTTCTATTTTATTTGCTTACTGTTTGAAGTTGTTCACGTATGAGCATAGAAGTTTAGAATTCTATATATTGATGAATTATGTTTTTAACTTGTATGTTATTGAAAGTCACGTCTGACTGTTTAACTGGCATGAAGTTTGAGTTCAAAGTTGAGTATTATTACTGATGAATCATGGACCTAATTTAGTGCTTACATTCCAATTTTGTTTGCACGTTGTTAAAAGTGTTCAAAGTCTGATTTTCACATCTAATGGTTAAAGTTAAGAGTTATTGTTGATGAATCATATATCTAATACCTTTGCTTATTACTGGAGGATGTTACCTCGATCTATATAAATAATATCAGTGGTAGAAAATAAGAGCAAATAATCAATGCGGAGGAGTGATATTTGAGCATAGCTTCAGGGTACATAGCCTGGACACAAAGGTCGCTCTCTTCAAGGCATCAATGCCAGTACTAGGCAGAGAGCTACAAAAGAAGACGACATTTTACAAAGTTTAAAGATAATCATGAACATTACACTCCAGCATGAATATAACTACCTTACATCGCCTGTTTTTTGAGTATAACACTATACTAAAAAAAAACCTCCTCCACAGGTAATGTCCGGCAGTTATATTCAGGCTAGACACTTGAATTTCTGAAGATCAAAGGAACGTGGTAACCAAAATAATGACAAATCAGATGTACAAGGCAAGAAATTATTTGAGAAAAGAATTGTCTATTATAAGGTGACTGACTGTAAAGTAAAAGGATGAACATTAGCTATCTAGTCACACGTTTGAAAGAATTTAGAGTAGAGGTCAAATACTTCAATTCATCCTAACAGCTGCCATGGGAGTACTTTAAAAAAACTGTAAGTTTGATGAAAGATCAAACCCAATAATATTATTTTCTGAATCTGGTCAAGTAGCTTAGGATAATCAGCAGATGCACCACCCCAGATATGAAAACAGTATTTAATACAAGGACAAATGGCAGCCTTGTGTAGATATAGATATAGGATACTCTCTGGGGAAAGAAAGTTCTGTGCTTGATAGAGAGAACCAACTCTCATAGCTGCAGTTTTGGCAATCCACTCAATATAGTTATTCCAGGAGAAGTCTTTAGAGAAAAAAGAATAACGCTAGATTTTAACGCTTTGACTACATACTGTAGTCATTTTCACGGTTTAGATTTAGCCCTGGCTATGTTAAAGTTATAGAGAGATGTTATATTTAGGTTCAATTCAAACTACATGAGAGTTATACTGATGCTTTACGAACAGTAACAAAGCCACCTTATGAAATCACAGAAACCGGATGGGGTGAATTTGAAATCATTATCAAAATATATTTCATGGATAGTGCGGAGAGACCTGTAAGTTATAATTTGAGTTAATTTATGCCTCAAAGTAACTGTTCAACATCATATGTGGAGGAGGATGCTAAAAATGCACTCAACAAGCACTCGTCCACAGGTGATGTGTAACAGTTATATTGATGCATGTTAATTACCGTTGTTATTGAATGTTGTAAACCTTTGTGATTTCTACAGGCCTCTGCATTCACGACGGCATTCCCCTGTGGAGAAGCATCTTTGGAGGCTAATTTGTTGCCAACAGGCTGCATGTGAATTCAGAGGCCTGTTTCTATTTTAAGTTTCTCAATATACTGAAGGCAAGTTTCATGAGAAGTTTGAATTATAATTTATTTTTCGTTCATCCGCAAGACAGTGTTTAAAGTAAGAACAAATAATCACTGTGTAGGAGGGATTTTTGAGCATTGCTTCAGGCTTCCTAGCCTACAGCAATGTTCAAAAATCCCTCCTACGCAGTGATTATATGCTCTTGTTTCCAACACTGAACACATTCATGGGTGATTTGATAAGATATGATAATGAGACAATATAGTACTTCTCTTATTTTATGTATTGAGGCTGATATGCTTTCATGTTTAGGTGACATTGTACCATTTGTTGAAACTCTTTTCGAATCCATTAATAGCAAATCAGCCACATGTAGGTTCACAGGGACAATTAGTATCCGAATATTATGACGAAATTATATTTCAAGACCCAAGCATTTACTTGTACAAACAGTTGACTTGTGGTAAGACATCGAGTAATCGCAAGCAAGAAACTGATTGGAAAGCAAAAGAAAGTAAAACCTTAGTTGCAATTAGACAAGCCAAGAAACGAGTTGGTGAAGAAATACAGGAGATGAATGAAAGACTAAAGAAACAGAAAAATGCTATACAGAAGATTAAAGAAGAAATTGTGAAAGTAGAGAAACAGCAAAAAGTTTGATGTTTCTATATCCTGAATAAAGATTTTGGTGCGAATCCATTCTCAAATTAACATTGTTTAAAATGGCAAATTCTGGGTATATGAAAGCAGTTCATCCAGATTAAAATAATTTTGATACAGCCTTCTACAATAATGTCTGTGCATATTCACCAAGTTATTTGGATAAGTCTCCCTCTCAATCCACAAAAATGTTAAAAAAAATTAAGACAATTAGCTTACGTATTTCTTCGATTAATGTGCACATGCTTTTAGTCCTGAAATATTTAAGTACTATGGGTGGAGCAATGTGCATAGGCAATGTGGTAGTATGAGCTGTACGAGTCTTCTAAGGTTATTTTGATGTGATATAGTGCAGTTGCTTGCACTTGTGAGTATCAGAATCTAACTTATTATGGTAGTTATTCTGTATAGTGCCAATTTGAAGGAATATAGAACATTCAGCTGAATGAAAATGCTGTCTAACAATGCAACAATGAAGGAAAATATCAACAACAAGATTGGCAAGATCGTGTACATTTCACTAACTAATGCCAACTAATGCAATTGCTATTGTGCAACTCTTAAGGTGTGGTCGGAAAAGACATCTAGACATGAAAGTGAAAGTAACAAGCAACATTTTTTGAATATCTGGATATAAATATGGTTGGTTTGTTATTCCTGTGAAAAACTTTATATATACTTGTTTTACTTGTTTATCATTGACTGACAAAACCTTTTGTGATCTTAGAGGTTTTAACAATGATTTATTACAATAAATTGTGCCTAGTACAGTATAATCTTATAGTGCTTGAAATTAGAGCAAATAGTTACGACACAGGAAGAATTTTTGAGCATAGCTTCAGGATTTTGTAGTGTCTCCTTCCGCAGTGATTAGTTGCTCTTATTTCGACCACCAAAACCCGTCATGTTCAATTCATGAATATGTACATGTTTTGCACAGGATTCTGTATATAAAAAAAAGTAATCCTAATAGGACTGGACTTTTTTAAGGCTGAAAAACTTGGTTGAGGCCAGATTCTGCATGCCCCTTCGCCTATGATCACCTTTAAACAGCTAATGCTAACTCCATGATGGAAGTGACTATGATTATGGCCCATCATCAGAGGAACAATTGGACTTAATTATATTTTGCTTATATCCGCATTTTTTGATAACATCATAATCATAACATAATCATATTGGAACCAAGCGAAATAATCCTGAAAATCTGAGTTTTTATAGGATTTGTCCCCACAATTGCTTATCGGGGGAAAATAGAATGGTCATCTGATAAAAATGGTCCAAACGATTTCCTTTACCATAAGTAGTAATTGGATAAAGTAAACTTTATCTGAACTCTTTCATTAGGTATAGCTGAGAAATTCGGCCATTTGAAATGAAAACACGTTTCAAGTCATTATAGCATTAGCAAAAAAAAGTTACTAACAAACCTTATGAGAGTGGAATCCAAACTATTATTCATATTAATGTGAAATGAAGAAGAACAAAAACTAGAAAAAGTGTTGCTGAAATTTAGATTGAAATTATACTAATGTATGATATTAATAAACAATGTTGGAAGACAAGTTCTGATGACTCATACTAATTTTCTTTTCAAAAGTTACTCATCTGAATTATTTATGAACAGCATTGCTTAGGGACTATTTCAAAATTTTGTCAATTTGGTAGAGTTAAACAAAAATGAAACTACGGAGAAGGGTATTATGTCAACAAGCTTGCTGTGGATTAGTTTCTTCCATACAAAGATTTAATTGGTTTTTCAGTACGAAGAAACCAATCCATTGCAAGATCATTGACTCAGTACCTTTCTCTGTACATTTTATTTTTGAGATATACCTTTATCGATTAGGTATACATTATAATAGATATGACACTGTATGATATTTATAAAAAAAACGTTAGAATTTAACCTAGCAGTTTTTATTAAATGTAAATAAAATTATTATTTAAGTTTTAAGCAGTGTTACGAGAAAATGTCTGGTACTTTTTAATCTCTATTCAATCCTTTATGAGAAAAAAATCCATTGCTGTAAGTAGTCGAAGTAAGAGTAATCAATGTGAAGGACTGGTTTTAATGGTAATTTGTTAAAATCTGTATTTATCTCTTCCCAGTAAACAAAAAACTTGTTCAAAGTCAGTAGTAAGGACGCTAGAACAATGTCCGGGTTTCTTGTATAGGAAGCCTTGAAATTACTGTCAGACATTATTTGTGGAGGAGTTTTTAGCGTTGTTTTCAGATGTCCTCCACAGGTATTATGTCTGACAGTTATATTGAGGCTTATATGGTTCAGTGTTTGAAGATAAGCACTGTGTAGGAGGTATTCTTGAGTATTGTTTCAGGCTTTCATTGCTCCTATTTCAAAACATGTGATCAAATGCTTTTCAACACATCCACCCCTTTGTTATGACCATGTTACTTTAATTCCTATGTTTTTCTTTTGTTACAGACACAGACTTTATACAACACAAAAAATCTCATGTTGTTTTAGGACTTCAACACATTTTTTTTTTGTTGTTGTTATACAATGGGTGATAATTATCATACTAATTAATATTTTATCTCTGATCTGTTTGTTAATATAAATATTCGAGGTGTTAATTTATTTCTTAAAAAACAAGTGCAGCCATGTTGTAAGTATCTTTGAAATTGAATTGAATAAACTAAACAATGTGATATAAGATAAGTTATTTTATTGATTAAGCACAACAGCTCTTCTATTGTTTTTTCTACAATGGAATGATTGTATTTGTACAATAAAGTAACCATAGAATTTAATTTGATACTAATAGTTTTTTTCTTGTGTATCAAACTATTATATCATACATTAAGTACAAAAATATTGGATATTTTTCTTTTCAGCTGAACTGTAATACGGCAGTAATCATCATTATTAAATGACAATCTAGTGAATGAAATAAGAATAAATAATCACTGTGAACGAGGTATTTCCTGAAACTATGCTCAAAAATTACTCCTCCATAGTGATTATTTGTTTTAATTTTGAACACTGCAATCTTATTTGTAACAATAAGTGTATTGTCAACAAAATTGTAATTTATTAAATGCCGTTTTCCACTTCAGAATTTTTTCCGCAATACGATGTGTTATGTCAATTTCTGCCAATAGAATATCTATATTTTATTTCTACGCACACGCATTTCTTGTTTTGCAGAAACTTTTCTTAAGTGGAAAACGGCCTTAAGGTCGTTGACAAAGCATCGTTCCTCTCCATTATCGTTTAAATTCAAGCCTGACAATAACTGCCTGTGGAGGAATATTTTGAGTATAGTTCTCAGCTGAGAATCATGCTAAAAACACTCCTCCACAGGTGATATCTGGCAGTTATTTTTAGGTTTTGTTATTCATAATTTTATTTAGAAAAACTGATAAAATATGCTGTTTCTCAAAGTAATCTTCATAATTAACTTTACACACTATGTGAAAAGTGTTTCGAACTCATCAACAGTATCATATGTGTCTTCTTCAGCGTACACACCGACATCACACTCTGTTTTTACTGCTAATGGCAATTCAACTATTAAAACTATATTAAAACTTACAACAAGTATACCATTACCACAGAATACGACATCATATGCATCTACACGATTTCTCAGTAATACTGCATCAAATTCAAATGGTGCAACTTTATTAAGTACTACACAATCTCTCAAGAATGTTGCATCAGATTCAAATGATGCAACTATGTTCATCACTACACAATTTCTCCGTAATACTGCATCAAATTCAGATGGTGCAACTATGTTGAGTACTACACAATCTCTCAGTAATACTGCATCAAGTTCAAATGGAATGGGTACATCAAGTATAAACACTAATAGTACATCACATTCTCAATCAGTAGTTGATAAGACACATACCTTATCAGACTCAGCAGTAGCAAGAACTGAATATCACAGTGGCACATCAAAACTTTTAAGATCTATGTCTGTCAAGTCAACTTCATCAAGCACTATGCAAATAAAACCAAGTAGCTCGAAACCAATACAAAAGATGTCATCATCTGGTTAGCAAAACTCAATATAACGCTCAGACATTACCTGTGGAGGAGTGTTTATGCGAAGCTGCAAACTGTTCTCAAAAACACTCCTCATGGGTGATCTCTGACATTTATTTTGACGATGGGGTTAGAATCGATCTCAAAATAATTACGATTAATCACTGTGGAGGAGTCACTTGAGTATAGCTTACTCATCCATAGTGGTTCTTATTCTGAACATAAATATGTTAATCATTTGAACTTATTCCAATCAAATACCTAAATCTAACCTTGAAATAATTACCAGACATCACCTGTGGAGGAGTGTTTTTGAGTATAGTTTTCAGCTGAACACTCTTCTTAATGTTTGTATCACACCACCAATTGGTGGAGTTAAACTAAATTTGTCCAAATTCATCAAAAATGAAACTATGCAGAAGGGTGTTGCAAGATCATTGCAAGATCATTGACTCCTTCTCTGCAGATTTTAGAAAAAAAATCACATTTAGTCCCTTCCCTTTCCCCCTAATGAGACCTTATTTAAACATTTCCCTTTATGTAGCCTTCTCTCTATCAAGATAAAGATTAAATAAAACTGAAAAGATAATTTTCAACATTTTGTGTGTTCAATGCATGTTCAATGCATTGGATTGATATTTAGTTTTTGGGAATTTTAGCGGGTGGCTATTCGAGAGAGACGTCTATTCGAAGGAATCTTATTGGTGGGAAAAAAGAAGAGACTAAATATGCAAGCCTCAAAATAACTGTCAGACATCACCTGTGTAGGAGTGTTTTTAGGTATAGTTTTCAAAAACATTCCTCCATAGGTGACGTCCGTCAATTATTTTGAGGCTTGAATTTGAATTATGGTACCTCAAGTTTTCTTTAAAAGACATTACCGCAATACAAAACAGCTTGAATGTACAATACGAAAGAAATATCTAGCACTCTTCTTCCTATTTGAAACGTTCATACTCCTCCTCGGGTGTTAAATAGAAGAATATTAATTAGTTCTTATTTATTTTCTAGTGTTGAGAACTTACTGTTCCACTGGTATATGTAAAAATAACGGATTGTGTCGAAATAAAACTGTTTCAAATACTGTCAATGCAGTTTGCTAGTATGATACTTTTTGTTACATTTTGTATTACGCTTTGTGAAAAATGTATTGTTACTGTAGCTCAGTTTGAGATTACTTAAGCACTTATGCCCCTCCCCATACTTTTAAAGGTAAAAAAAGCCCATACCAAATAGGGTTAATATAACTGCCGGTCATCACTGTGGAGGGAAGAATTTCAGAGCAAATTTTGCAGAAAATATTTTAAAAAATCTTTTTTCTATAGTGATGACCAGCAGCTATTTAACCCCTAACTATAATGTACTAAACAGTGTATGTTACAGTTCTTCAATATTTAAAATAAGAACTAATAATCACTGTGGAGGAGGGATTTTTGAGCATTGCTTCAGGCTATAAAGCCTAATGATGCACATGCTACAGTGATTCTTATTCTAAACACTGGTTCCTGCTATTTTCAATGTTAGGGACGATCTCAAAATTTTGTTGTATAAGCAACATCTTTGTTAGATTCAAAGCAACTAAATTTGAAATAAAACTACACAAAATCATGTCAATGTCAATGGTACGAAGAAACCAATCCATTGCAAGATTGTTTAGGACGATACCTTATTGTGGTTCTATATATAATTATTTTTCTTATTTTAGTTGTTCTGGTAATTATTATGGTGCAAGATGTGAACTGTTTGCTGCAGATAATAAGAAAGACAAAGATGGAAGTAAGTTTATTCTACCTGTAACTTCTCTCTCGTTAATTTCTTTTAACTTGATAGCCTGAGTAGTAAACAATCTTGATTTTGATTAGTTATTTGACTTGATATTGACTTAACATTCTTCTACACAGTGATATAGAATCTGTCCAGTCAGCAGTAAAGACGCTAGATCATTATACCTTTTTATGTCAGTTTGAGTATGGTTTCATATTGACAAGTCTTCAAGTCTTGAAATAACTGCTGGATATCACCTGTGTAGGAGTGCTTTTTAAGTTTCGTTTTCAGCTGGACAGCTGAAAACTAAACTAAAAACACTCCTCCACAGGTAATGTCTGGCAGTTATTTCCAGGCTTGGTCTTTCAACGAATGAAATTCTTTCAATGAACGATACTCAAGGCAACTGACATAATGATGTGTAGACGAATCGATATGAACATATCTACTACTTATATATCTACTACTTAAATTCAAATACAAGCGTTTACTCTTTTAGAAAGTCTATTAATACTAGATATAAACTACGGTGTGTTATTTTCATCCACTTTATTGGTGGAAAACCATTGCATTGCATGGAGCTTCGAAATAGACGTAGCCAAAATATGACGAATGGCCTCACTACACCATGAAGATATTGCAGTGGGATAAGACATCAGTTTGTTTAGTATGTGCTGAAAAAGGAACTGACCGAATACAGCCTCATATTTCAGTCGGTTATTTTGCTGTATTCAGTCAAAAGTAGTGGATATGGCATAATAAATATCATCATTATGCTATTCTAGCGTCTTTACTACAGACTTTGAACGAGTTTTTGTCCACTGGGGTGAAGCTTAAAAAATACTATCATGTAAAATATTGGCATTGTTTGTTGGATATTTTCACAGAAATTGTCTCACAACGAGTTCCTTACTTCTATAATCAAACAAAACAAAACTACAGGCATTATACGATCTCGGATTGAACATTTCTTATACATAGTTTGTGTAAATATTTGTTGTAGTGTTTTCGAAATTCTGCATTGAAAAAATAATAAACTATGCTATTAAGAAAAGAATTTGAATAAACAATAGAAATAATTGCGAATATAAAGTCTTGTGTTACTAGATCTGGGCTATAAATTGACAAATATATTGCTGTGCCATTTGGTGTCCAACACACGTAGAAAACTACTGTCAATGCTAACAGCAAAAAGATGCTCTTTCGTTCTTGTATCTTAACACGATTAGCGGGAAGACTTCGCGTCGATCTAATTGATCGTTGTTGTTTATGTACTGTTTGATAAATTTTAACGTAGAAACAAGGAAATAATAAAAACGATACTGGATATGCTGCGCTAAACATATGTAGATATCCACGCTTCAGAATTGTTGTATATTTACAAAGATGATCTTGTTCCTTCTTGATGGCAGTGTTTTGCATCACTAAACCGCTGAATATGGGTGCAAATGATATAAACGCAAATGATGTCCACATACAGATAAGAAATATGGTTATACGGACTTTTGTAATGTAATAAGTGTACTGCATTGGTTTAGTAATGTATATCATTCTTTCTGCATTCATTGCTAATAAATTCAGCATACTTGCAGATAGGTTAAGAATATTACTTGAAATTGATAACTTACACCATGATAAATTATATGTCCATGGTGCTTTAAGCACCTCATTAAGTCGTAATGGAATTAGAACACTTCCTACTAAAAGATCTGCTATAGTAAGTGAATAAATAAACATTTTCGTAGTTGCTTTGAATGATTTCATTTTTTGAAATACCAATAATGTGAGAATATTTCCAAATATTATCAAGCATGAAATGGAAAGTAATACTGCTGCTTTTGCAAGATCAGAAGTATCTAGCTTTGAAGGGTTTGAGTAAGTGATGTTATGTATAGTTCTAGTCAGGTTCTGTGTAGAGATAGACTCCATATCTTTGTCCACATTAAAATCAAGTCAAGGTTTTTGTTGAGTCGATCTTCATATCTTGCAGTTGTATGTTATTATTATAATTTATTTTCGTTTAAATTTATGTCTTCTGGCATTCATTTGTTAGAAAGAGAAATAAATTCATTATTATTCCTTGGGCAGGTGTAAATTATTTCCTCTCAGTTATGTGAAAGTTTCTGTTTAAACCTGTTGTTTTTATTCAATTACATTCGTTTAATTTTATTTATATGTTTAATTTTATTTATAAAAACGTTCGTTTCAAAATAATAAAACGACATTATGTTATGCAACAAATTTCAGCTTGATTACATCTGCGGATCCAAAAATATATGTCATAGCTGGAGACTACCTATTTCTGCATAGAGAAATCCCATATAAATCGACAATTTATTATTTGGCAATAACTTGTGTTTGAATAATACTTATAACAGGACACTTAGTCGGATTTTGGGGCGATTATTTTGGTATTTTGCAATGTTTTTATAAACTATGTTAAAGAGCAACACAATAGCTGTCTAAAACCGAAATCAGAATGGAAAAATATTTTCTAGAACTCTTGTAATTGTAATTCTAACAACGTGCACATTTTAAGCAAAATGTGACATTTTTTTCCAAATCATTTCATCGCTATACTATTAGCTGTTCAAAAGTTATGGATGAGGGCGGAATTCTTCCTCTAGAAGAACTTATCCAAAATAGCCCAGTTTACATAAGGTTAATAAACATTAAACAGATGGTAAAAACCGTAAAGATTGATGTCTCCTCTAGAATTTAAAAACAGAGAAACACTATACAATATAAAAACAATAAGAAATTAATAAAAAAATACAATTAATTACATTCTTTTATTAAAAATATTATACTTCTAATTCTTGGTAGGAATAATATTATTATATTGTTTGGTTTGAATTGTACCATGCATTCTGAGGCTGACAGTAGCCTAAAGCTGCATTTCCAGACTTTATTTAAGCCAGTTTTGGTTTAATTTCTACTTTTGTGGCATCACAGAAAACGCAGAAGGAAACAAACTATTTATTCTCCTTATAGATCATCATTTCCCTTGAATAAATTATTTGCAAAAGAGGTTATATTCATTGCCTTCCCTTCAGACAAATAATATGCCTCGTCTTAAATGGTAAATAACTCAGAAAGATAAGTTTTGTCAATATTTTTATTAATTTATTTGAAAGTGTTGACACAGTTATGCAAAACAAAAAGTATGTTATTACATTTATATTGCATTTGAAACACATTTGAAATGCATTTGAAATGCATTTGAATAATTTACTTGGAAGCATTTTAAAAGCATTTGAAAAGTATTTGAAATAGACTTTAAGAAATAAATTTCAAATGCATTTCAAATGTATTAAATAATTAAATTTTCTCAAATGCATTTCAAATGCATTACAATTATTTTTAAATTTATTCCTTTTTTCTGATAAACGCATTTGAAATACTTATATTATTTCAAAAGCACTATTTAGTGGGATTAAAACCGGGTGGATTTATATCCGTGTGTGCATATACCAGCAATTCTTCAGTATGTCAGGCAATTTGTAATTGTACTACATTTAACAAAGTACTGCACTTTTTTACTCTGGTTTGTTTTTAGCACCAAATTTTAAAAATATTTTACGTAATCGAGGCCAATTCTCTTTAGGTACACCAGAATCATTAGATTCGTCTTTAACAATAGTAACACCATTTTTATCAAACTTAGAACCTACAACAATTTTTGTTATTTTTGGATCAGGAACAACTCCAAAAGGATTTTTAGTAGAATGATCTTTGTGCCATATTGAAACATCGCTCATAACAAGTCTAAAGAATTGTCTATATGTGCCTTCTTTTAATGGAAGTGATTCATGAGGCGTTCTATCAGTTAGCCAGTATATTAAATTTTTAGTCATATATTCCTTTTGCGGAAGAAACTCTCTCAAATGCTCAATATCTCCTAACTCTCCAATTATCTCTCCACCATTATCGTCTGACAAAATTTGACAGTCCCATAAAGCACATGAATTTTGCACTGTTGATGCCATATATATCCCACCCTTAACATCATTAACATGCCGTGATCCGAAACCCCAATTAACAGGATAAGGTAAACGAGTTGAAGTTCCACTTCCCTTTTTTATTATCTCTTTACAATTTTTTGTTCCAACATCATTAATATTATTTTCTCCATACTCTATAGTATTATCATTAAGATAAACTATACCAGGAGTTTCAGTATGTATACCTGGTCTTCTCTGTGAAGCATGTTCTGTGACATAGCTTTCGTGAATGGTTAGGTAACCAATCTTACCAATTTGATCTTCTTGACTTTCTGTATACATATAACAAGGTCTTATAAGCTCTTCATAATAAAATCTTAAATACTTTGGTAGAAAGCACTCCTTAAAACTTGTTTCCATAATAAATGGCATCATATTTATGTTCAAGTTTGTAGGTTTTGGAAATTTAGCACTGCAAAAGGGTTTTCGTTTGGTGTATTCATCTTCAGTTTGCCAAATTGATGTAAAACCTATTTCGTTATCTATTTCAAAATTTCCAGCAATAACCACTGCAATAGGTCTACTTGATTTAATATGTAGTTTCCAGTATGATGTAATGTTTTTCCATATAATCTGCAATATATGTGGTATCCCACGAAATAAAGATAACAAACTCTCATCATCATATACTCCTTGTAAGATTACACGAGCAATAGGGTTAAGTCGTGATAATGTAAAATCTGGTTTACTCTCCACAGATAAAGCCATTTTCTGAGTATTTATTTGTAAACTTGGTTTGCTTACATTTATTTTCCACAGATTTGTTTCTTTATGATGATCTATCATATACACAAATAAACAAATAAATACACAAATAAACAAATAACAAAGCAAACTAACAAAAAAAACAAAATACAAACACATCAAAGGTATATACGGTATTGAAAGTAGCTTACCAAACCAAGTGAAAGTTAAACCTAAGCACCTAAATATTAATTGCATACACACATTTATACAAATATTTGTTTATTAAGATGGTAGATGGTATATTTCATATCAAGAATAAACATGACATTATATGACATTAGGATTTCATGTCCTTATTAGGTTGATAAAGTTTCAGTTCAAATAAACAATTATAACACCTTTATCAAGGTAAAACTTTATCAAATCACTATAGAGGAGAGTAGTGAAATTTCAAATCATGGATTACATACAAACGTTATATATCATAGCATTATTTACACATCAAATAAAAAATAGAGAATACACCTATGTTATATTATAGTATCTATATATACATATATACATAAAATTTCAACAACAACCTGATGAAGATATGTAATATATCGAAAATTTGTTCATTCTAATAAATATGTTTTCAACTTTTTAATTATACACACATATTGTTTTTAATTGGCTACTTGTTTAATTACATATATACATATATATTGGTAAAAATAGTAACAAATAGTGGAAAACAGATTTGGAAGTACCAGGTGACAAACCAATAAACGATTTAAAATATACTTTTAATTATAATAATAATATATATTATTATCATAATTAAAAGTATATTTTATATACTAATATATATACTATATAAAGGAGCTGTTGCGATCTTTAGATTGCTTTTTTGTCATTGCTTGTGCTGCTCGGATTTATCTGTTCAACTTCACCACAAGTGAAGTGAGACTCGATTTAGCCACCTCCATCGGCAATCGGATAGATCATCTCTCTTTGCGAAGTGTCCAGGCATTAGCATTGAGAGTAGGTATACACTGCTGATGAGGGCAAATTAGCCCGAAACGGCGTCTAGTGTTCCCAGATCTTGTCTCCGGATGAGTTTGAGCATGTGCAATGACTTTTACTATATATATTAACATATTGCCGATGAAAGTGGTCAGATTGGGTCTCACTTCACTTGTGGTGAAGTAGAATGAAAGAATTTGAGATGCACAAAAACCAAAAAAATAGCAGTCCGAAAATAGCTATAAGACTCCTTTGGATGAGATGTGCCAAGAGGGAGGAAACCTTGTCGTGCAGGGCACAAAAACAAAAATATATAGTAAAATAGCACTGTGCATGCACAAACTCATCCGGGGACGAGATCAACGAGAACACTGGATGTGTTTTGACCTTGTTAGGTCTCAGTGTGTACCCTTCTCTCAAGCAAATGCCTGGATATTTTGCAAAAAGAGTTGATTTATAGATATATGACCAAGTATGAGGCATTTAAATTGGTATCAGTATATATATTTATTTTAGAGTTTCCAGTTGAGTTTGTTACACCTCCAAAAATCACATTTAATGAGAAGCTTGAAATTGTCCTTAGAGGTTGTAAATACATATCGACAGATGACCTGACAAAATTTTCAAACTGGTTTATCAATGAAGCAAGTATAACAGCAGCTGTAGCAACACCACCACCAACAACTATATCACCAGTAACAGTTGAAAAGTATTTCTTTCCCACTTACAAAATAACAAAAAGAACACTTCAGGCCAGTTACCACTGTGAACTATTCGACAGAGAAAGAATGGCAGAACGAGTAGTATCACAATCATTGCATATTTACGGTAAAAAAAATATAATACTTTTTATTTTATTTCTATCAGTTGTGATTCCACATTTCGGGTATTTTGTGGGATATCCATCTACTTTATTAATATTCCGGGTTTATTAAACTTTTGTGAGATATTCATCTACTTTATTAATATTTTGGGCATATACAACTTTTGTGAGATATCCATCTACTTTATTAATATTTTGGGTTTATAAAACTTGTGGGATATCCATCTACTTTATTAATATTTTGTGTTTATAAAACTTTTGTGAGATATCCAGCTACTTTTAGAAAATAAGAATTGTAGCACTAACGATTAGCTTAAACATCTCGGGCAACTTACAGACTGTTCAGAATCTTAAGAAACCGTTCCCACGATAAGTGCTATGCTATATACCACTAATGGACCGTTGAGGTTAGACTTTTAACGTATTAACTCAGGAAAAAAAGTTTAAAACAAGTATATTGTTTGGGAGAGGATGTATCAATGATTTTGTTCCCATGACATCATAAATATGTCATAATCAGAAAACTAAATAATTTAACGCGTTTTAATAGTTTTTATTGCCTGTAACATCTTGGAAAAAAAATATATCAGTACAAGCTAACATTTAATTTTGAGCTGCAGAAATAATATTGATGGCATCATCAATTATTAGGCAAGAATCCTTTTTGACAATATCTGATGACATTATAAATTAAACATGTTGATTTTCGCATTAAACAGTATCTTGATTAAATTTGAAGGAAATGGAACAATGGAAACAGGGTTAATTCCTAAGATTTCAATTTGTTACGTCATAAAAATGGCGCTAAAATAATATAATATTGTTCATTATATCCTGACTGTGTCTTCTTTTACAGCCCATCCTTCTTTTGTAACCTAGCACTTGTAGTGGGATTTTGGTTTCAGAAAATTTGGACTCTCCGTAAGTCACCTAAGTTGATCTCTGGACATTTCCTTTGGCAGCCTGGTAATACATTTCATAAATTATTATGTTTTCATGATTACTTCTGTTTTTCTAGACCCTGCATTTATCAACAGTCCAGTCCTGTCTAATGAAAGCTCTTTGATACCTGGAGAATATCTTGAGATTCATGGATGCACCTACAACTTTTCTACTCCTCTACCATCTGGTGCTATTTACTGGTTAAAGAACGGGAAGGATATCATAAATGTACAATCTCAGAATAATTCTTTTGTATTAAATTCACTAATATTTAATTCAACAAGTTTAACAGATCAAGGTACATACCAATGCAAAATATATTTACTACAGTTTAATTTCACAGCTGTGTCACCGCCTGTTACAATCTCGTTCAAAGGTATTTAAATTTAATTATTCAATTTTTTGATTGAATATCATGACTTTTCTGTCACATTTGTAGCATTTGTACTTAGTGCTTCATTGTATTTATCTTCAGAAGGGCTGAAAATTAACTTAAGATTAGAACTAACAAACTTATGAAGCTACCATGCAAGCACAAAATGCCAGACCAATGTTGAAACAATTTCAAAAATATGTTTTGTCGGATATCATGTACCCGTGCATCAAACATTCCACAATGATTATTTGCTTATATATCAACACAAAGATTCACTCATCAATACAAAATATAACGAATTTCTTGGTGGCCTCAATGAGTATTAAAGGATGAATATAATATAATCTTCATCACTAATTAACACATCAACTGCAGCACCAAAAACCTACTACTGAATACATACAGTCTTTTTGCTGCTCAGTGTAATTTAATTCAAATCGATAATACTCTTCCTGATTTCTTTCTAATTGCAAAATAAGCAATGGCCTATTTAATGAATGAATTCTTTCCATCATATTTAATGAATAGGACATTCTCTCCATTATAAGATCCCTTAACCCAAATAATGTGATGATAATGGTTACTCCTCTTTTAATCGTATTTAAGACTGTATTACAATCAGGTATTTATTCAGGTCAGTGGATAATGTGGTCCCAGTTCACACGACAGTAAGAATTTGTTAAAATATTATAGGCCGATATCTATAACACCCCCGTATTCTTATCTTGAGGATAACAACGACTTCTGTATCTCACAACTATTCGTTGCATGGAGGTTATTTACCTTTTAAGCTCAAATGTTATGGTATATTAGGTTCACTTCGTACATCTAAAAACTTCTTGTCACATAGATTTCAAAGAGTAGTTTTAAATGGAGAATGCTCTACTTGGAAGGTGGTACTTGCTGGCGTTCAATAGGGCTCCATTCTTGGTCCTTCATTTCCTCTTGCGGTCATAAGTGATTTACCAGATTATCTTCGATCCAATGTTAAAATATTTGATGAAGACACTTCACTGTTCTCAGTAATGTTGGATAACCTGAGGTCTTTTGATATTTTGAATTATGATCTTGGATGGGTATCAGATTGGACTGCTCAATTGAAAATGCCTTTCAATCTAGATCCGTCAAATCAAGCTACTGAAATTGTTTTCTCAAAAAAACAAGTACCGCAACTACCAGTACTGAATTCTAATGATACCATTATATGTTGTAATTAGTCACATAAACACTTAGGGATGATTCTTGACAGAACGTTTAGCTTAAAAGAGAAGACTTCAAAGACAAATACAAAACACACAACACAAATTATAAATAAATACAAAATCAAACATTGTAATATAATCATCAAAATTTATCGTTTATGTTTGTATACTGAAGCACTTAGTTGTTTGCTTATAGTTCATAAATCTTGGCTTACAAAAACCATCCAGTCAGTATTGTTATACATTCTCAAAATCGAAAACATAGATTTCTATCCATTAGATGCATTCAAAAGACTATTTACTACTCTCATTCAATAAAAGTGACTGTTTTTGTGTATCTAATTCAAAAAGGTTGTGAATTGTTCATCCAATTAAATTTGAGCCCAGAACGGCATCGAAATGATGCATGGAGAAAACTAGTGTTTAGTAGAAATACGTTTGTGTAAGTTAAACGAGTAACAGAGAATTTTGACAATTATAATGTAAATAACAAAGTTTGTTATTTACATTATAATTGTCAAAATTCTCTGTTACTCGTTTAACTTACACAAATCAATCTCTTGGATTGCAGTAAATATTCTCATTTTAAATTTATCCAGAATAATGTTCAAAATTGAAACCATACAGATTTTTCTATCCTTATGATAGACCTATTTAGGAAACCGCTACTCTCTTTCCTCTCTCTGTATTGCTGTAAGAAATAGGTGTAAATAATCAGCTTCTCTGGTTTGTTTATATCAGCCATTTTTGTAATTCTCACATAACAATTCTATTCTTCTTTATGCAGCATTATCATTTACTCTACCGAAAGGAAAACTGCTAAAAAATATAACAAATTTCATATCCTCTTCACTCCTTCAACCCGATGAATATAATTCTAATTGATCTTAAAGTCTTTCGAATACCCTATTCGAACTCAAATAAAGTTTGAAAATGTAACAGCATATTGCTCATGATCCATTCACAGATTGTCTCTCTGGATTTCTGGCACATATACTAGCTTTACTAACAAAGGAGGTTTTTCAATCCCACCTTTATTCCATGTCCTGAAGTTCTTACACCTTCTAAAGATAAATCATCTGCATGACTTTCAACTTAAGACAAACTCACATCTTGATAACTTTGATATTCACCCTTTAAAAGCCACTGGTCCTTCTAAAGATAAATCATCTGCATGACTTTCAACTTAAGACAAACTCACATCTTGATAACTTTGATATTCACCCTT
>JAULBZ010002159.1:0-19520 GCA_032360805.1 Neoturris breviconis
TAGTCACATTTACCGACTCGTCGTTTTTTCAATGTTCTAATTGATAACCATCATGTTGTTGTCAGGTGTCGATTGTCAAATTTAGCAAAACACGAGAAAGGGAAATTATTTAATCAGGTATGTGAAATTAATTATCAGCCTACAAAGCCTGTAGCTATGCTAAAAAATCTCCTCCATATGGAGTATTTACTCTTATATTGAGCACTGTGTATTGATACTGCAGGATTCAAATGAAAAAACCTTTATAAATATCTACAGGGTTAAAATAACTCCCAACCATCACTATGGAGGAGAGATCTTTCAGAATATTTTCAGTCAAAATGGCTGTAAACATTCTGGAAAATCTTTCCTCCACAGTGGTGACCGGCAGTTATTTTAATCATCCCCTGTGATGAATGTGGATGAAATATTTTATATCCGTCAACCCTGAATTTTCTTTTAGTAAGATTTTGCATGTCAGCCACTTTAGAAGAGTGTTAAAGTCAATGAGCTTGCAATTGATTGGTTTCTTTGGAACGAAGAAACCAATCAATTGCAAGATCATTGACTCAGCACTTTTTCATCACTATAATATATACTTTTTTTATAGTTGGTTGAGATGCTAAAATTTTACTGTGGTTTTGAAATTAATGATCACACTGGTTCCGCACTTACTGATCATGAAATGACTGAACTTCACTACGAAAGAATCACGTCGTTGCAAAGAGCAGTTTTTAAACATTATAAAAATGATGTACTGGACTTTTCAATGTCAAATGTTGCAAATGTTGATACAAGAGAAACACTTACAAAAAACTTAAAAAAATTAAGGTACATACTATTACTATAATACATTGTGAAGTAATGTTTTTTTTAAAAGTCTACTTTCCTCTATTACAATACTTCATAGTTCATAGATCTGCGAACGTGACTTTGATTGATTTCCGCTGTAGATGGAACCACTTAAGTGCAAAACAGTTGACCTTAAGCAGTGTTTGAAATAAGAGCAATTAATCACTGTGGAGGAGTGATTGTTAAACATTGTTCCAGGCTTTCTAGCACAGTGATTATTTTCTCTTATTTCGAACACTGTTGAGATATAAAGTGAACTTAAGGAAATCATTGATTAGTAGTGTTCAAAATAAGAGCAAATAGTCACTTTGCGGGAATGGCTTTTGAGCTTAGTTTCATGCTTAAAATTCCTCCTCCATTGTAATCATTTGTTCTTGTTTCGACCACTGTATTGGTTGAATTAAATCTTTTTCAAAGCATCAGCGCTTGAAATAACTGCTGGTCATCTCTGTGGAGGAGAGCTTTTCGGAATATTCTTCACCAATTTGGCTGAAAATATTCTGAAAAATCTCTCTTCCACAGAGTGATGACCAGACATTATTTCAACCCATGCAAGCATACTCCAAGCATGCTAAGATGATGCAAATAAAGCTAATTTTAGTATCTGCAAAGAAGATTGAGTCAGCAAAGGAAAAAATCAAAAACTTCTTGAACTGCTAAAATTAGACATCATTTTGACACAATCCTTATTTATGTCAACGGCTTCTTTTTTTTTGTATTTAGAAGCAGTTTAATTTTAGTTTAGAACTTGATAATATTGTTTTGATTTTAGTACAAAGAAATTACATGGTATATCAGCACATTTAAATTTAGTTCCAAAACTAAAAGAAGTTCCTGAGGGACAATCATTTGACAAAGCTTTTTTGCTAGAATTGCTGGTAAGGGTTTTAGTTTTAAGAATGCAGAACTTTAGGAACTATTGTGGATTTAACGAAGGCTGATAGAAAAAATGAGGCATGATATGGAATTGTAATTAATTATTATAATTTTCACTTTGAACACCTGCGTAAAAAATAAAGAGTTTGAATAACTTTTATTGTTACTAATAATTGTATATATTATATTACAGATGATCTCTTAGTGTATTTCTATAAAGGGGAGTATTAATTGGTTTCTTGCTATAAAGGAACCTATCAAATGCAAGATCATATGACTCAGTACTCTTCATGGTAAACATATTATTTTTGAGGTGATCTGTTATAATTTAGTTCAGCACATGACAGAAACTAACTATTTCCTTTAGATATCAAGGCATGAGAGACGACTATCACAAATTCAAGTACTTAACAGAACACCTCTTTATCCAACAGAACAAGTATGAAATATTAATAATATCCACGGGGAAGAGCTGAGAGTCAATGATTATGCAATTGATTAGTTTATATCTTATCAATTGCAAAATTTATTGTCCAAGCCTCAAATTAACTGTTAAATTCACCTGTGGAGAAGCATTTATTATTTGATAGAGTTTTCAGCTGCAAATCTGAAAACTGTATTCAAAATACTCATCCACAGGTGATGTAGGGTACACTTGATAGCAATGCATGCTCCTATATAGTGCTGATAAATCTGAGTTTCATCTGGGATACTATTTGAGCATTTTGACTATAGTGCTAGAAATAACTAACCACTGTGAGAGAGTAATTTGAGCATAGCTGCAAAGAGGAATGAAAATCTCTCCCCCTCTGCAGTGGTTTTTTGTTGTTATATCAGCAGTATCACTAACAGCTACCACCATATCGATAAGTTTAATATTAAACACCATACCTGTTTACTGACTATCAATACTACCCTGATTTTGCAAACCTCAAAATAACTGTTGGATATCACCTGTGGAGAAGTGGCTTTTGAGTGTAGTTTTCAGCTTTGAAGCTGAAAACTGAACTCAAAAAAATACTCCTTCACAGGTGATGTCTGACAGTTATTTTGAGGCTTGGATAGGTAACTGTATATTTTAAGGCTATCCTCTACTTCTTTATAGATATTATGGGATGAAAATGTTGTCCCTACACAGTTTTACTCAGGAGAAGGTAATTTGTTCCCAGAGGAAGAGTGGTGAATCAACGATTCTTTTTACCAAAAAAATCAATTGGTTGCAAGTTCGTTGACTTAACACTCTTCAGATGGCTCCTTACCATATCTCCTTACATATCACATTTTTATATCAAGCAGGGGGAGCACATAACTTTAGATTTTGTAGTTTGAAGATATGCTCAAAAATTCGTTCTCCACAGTGATTACACTCTTTTTTTTATAAACATCCATTTTATAAGCATCCATTTTATAAATGATCAGTACACAGACTGTAAATAGATGAGCAACTTTTAGTACTCAATATCATAATCATAAGCAACTTTAAAATAATAACAAACCTGTGTATAATATAGTTATACTTATGTATAAAGTCCCGGAGTCAGGCTTTTCTGTTATCTTAGGTTTATCCTAAGCAACTGTCAGTACTGGTACCTGACCTTAGTTGCTTATAAAAAAGAGTGTATTCGTTTTTATTTTAATCACTGCTCATGCTTTTGTTTCTGTTTTAGGATTACCTTAGTTGCTTATATAGAAGAGTGTATTTGTTTTTATTTTGATCACTGCTCATGCTTTTGTTTCTGTTTTAGGATTACTTTAGTTGCTTATATAGAAGAGTGTATTTTGTTTTTATTTTGATCACTGCTCATGCTTTTGTTTCTGTTTTAGGATTACCTTAGTTGCTTATATAGAAGAGTGTATTTTGTTTTTATTTTGATCACTGCTCATGCTTTTGTTTCTGTTTTAGGATGTTTAGCTTTACCGAAGTTAAATTTACAATTTCTCACTTTACATGATTATTTACTCAGAAATCACAATTTATTTCAACTCGAATCTACATGTAAGTTTTATCATCTGTGGAAAGGTGTAGTGAGTCAAATATCTTGCAAACGATTGGTTTCTATTATAATGAAGAAAACAAATATTGTAAATTTATGGACATCCTGAGATAGAAATAAGAGTAAATAATCACTGTGGAGAAGGAATCTTTAAGCAAAGCTTTAAGTTATGAAGCTATACTTAAATTTCACTCCTCCACCACAGTGATTATTCATCCTTACTTTGACAATTGTCAAATTTTACATAACCTGTCAATACAAGTCATGTCGAAGTTTAGGAAATCATTACTGCATTGTTTGACTTAACTCTGAAAAAATCGTCCTTGAACTATCAACATCCATGAGCTAAACTCATGAATTTTTTAAGTATAATAATAATATTGTTAAAATTTCCTTTTTTGTTAAGCTAAGATTTTATAAGTTAAAATTTTGATCTTAATGTAGATCTCCACTAGGCAAATTGGTTCGTATGAATTATTAGTGAAGCCGTTACATTTCTGATATAAGAGCAAATGGTTTTTGAGCATAGCTTCAGGTATCAAAACTTGAAGCAATGCTCAAAAATCTCTCCTGCACAGTGATTATTTACCTCTGAATTATCTATTTTAGATGAAATTAGGGGTGATGTAGAAGATGCAATTAGTAGAATGAAGCCATGGTATGGTCTTTAGTTTTTAGTTTTAAGTTAAATATTTGATTCTGTTAAATTATTATTCTGTCAATTGCATATACCATATACGGTATTTTTTGATTTACGTTATTTTACAATATTTAACTTTCATATAAAAAAATGACTTGAAAATGAGCGGAGATCGCTCGAAATGTTGTCTTTATTTTTCTCTCTGCTAAAATAAAATGTAGTTGCCTTTGGCGTCAGCACTTTTTACCGCATTAATAAAAGAATAATTCTGATAAAATCTGCTATTGTCTATCATTTTTCTCAGAAGAAGTTAATGAAAAAACACTCCTTTACCAGTGATGTTTGGCAGTTACTTTAAGACTTGTATAAAAAATCTAATTTTCTAGGAAGAGTGAATTTGGTGAGACTGTCTTCAATGGATGGGCTAGAATGGCTGTGGTAAGTACCAAACCTCAAGATAACGGTGGGGCATTGCCTGTGGAGGAGTGTTTTTTGAATAACCGTTATCTTGAGGATTGAAGTATGCTATCAGTTGTGTAAATGATAGCATACATTGTCACTATGGAGAAGTGATTTTTAGCCTGCCAGACAAAGTTTGGATGAGTTATTACTATCACTTTGTGTCGGCCTTAATGGACCATGTTCCCGAAGTGCTACCATATTGAAATTTGATACCAGCATGCGAGGCAATACTTTTGAAGGACTCTCCAAAAATGTTTCGATTTTGTCCGCTTGGGTCTAAGTTTCTGACAAGAAGGGTTCAAATTGCTTTTTTTGATCCAACAGATATTGTTAATATTGTTAATTTCGCAAATTCACTTAAATCTTAAGGGACATAGAACGTAATATTTATAGAATATTCTCTATTTCATAAGTATATTATTAAATACATCACTGAGACAATATAGGAACAATATAGCATTCTTATATTATAGTGCATACTTAGTACTATGATGTATGGAATTTTGCTCGGTTTGGCAACTCCTCTGCAGTGACTGTAATTTGAGTGTGATATATGAAGAATTTTGTATGATCATATAGTATATAGTAACTTTAGAGTTATTGCCTGAATGTAACGTAATTTGTTGTTCAATGAATTAGTATTAGTACTCTGATGTTGATTTTACATTGATTTTGCATTTATGGAATTTTAATGTTTTCTTCTTATATTATAGCCTATCAACAATTTTAGTGTAATGGAGGTAAGTAAGTCTTAAAATAATGGTCAGACATCACCTATCCAATAGTGTTTTTTGAGTACACTTTCATCTTTTTTTTTCTCACCAAACAATGTTTGGATGGGCTATTGCTATCACTTTGTGGTGGTGTTGTCGTCGGCATCCCACTTTTCTTGATAGACCATGTTCCCGAAGTGCTAGCATTTTGGAATTTGATATCAGCATTTTGTGGCGATATTTTAGAAGGGCTCGCCAAAAATATTTTGATTTCGACCACTTAGTCTCGAGTTTTGGACAAAAGTGGTCCAAACAAGTTTGGTTATGGCATTCTAGGCAATATTACGAGACCGCTGGCCAAATTCTTTTCCATTTCATCAATGTAGGACCGAGTATAGGCGAAAAAGGGATTTTTTCAAAAGTGGTGACTCCAAAAACAATTTCAATAATTGGACTTACATTCACCAAAAATGATCAATTTATGATTTTCTCATGATTTTTGTTGGCTTAAAATTTTTTTGGAATTCAGTTTATAACGATTTGACCAGAGTCACTTTTTGGACTTGGCACACATTCATCAAAGTGCTTGACTTATAATTTTTTGAATTCAGTTTATAAGGATTTGACCAGAATCAAATCGACTTTTTTGACATTTGAATTTTCTATGAGACTTCTAATGTTAACCGTGGCAGAAAATGTTGGCTCCCTGTGAATATATGACATCCAGTGCTAACCGTATTAAAACTTTAAGGTTTTCTGTGTTTGTTGACATAGAATCACAAACCGAAAGTGAAAAGCTACGACAGTAAAGAAGTAATGTTATTAAGTTTAAGGGTCGTCTTATACACTAGGTTTTCTATCTAGTGTATGTTTAAGTGTATCAAAGTCACTGTCCGACCAACACAAAGTTGAATTATAAACCGGAAAAGACACTAGGCAAAACATGACTGGTAAGATTTTACTATGACTGACGGAAACACTAATGCTCCCGGTCAGCATGACAGACAGATAAAAAAAAATATTTCAGCGCCTGTTAAAGTATGTATGATCAAAGCATATCCTATACTATACATAAAACTATGAATGTAGCCTATACATACCAAGTCTTTAAAAGCATAACTAATACTATAACATAGGTGTATTCTCTGGGGTTTTTTGGTGTGTAAATAATGGTATAATGTATATGTGGTTCATATCCACTGTAGAGGAGTGGTTTTTGAGCATTGCTTCAGGCTATGATATCAAATTTCACTATTCTCCTTCACAATGATTTGATATAATTTTACTTTGATAAAGGTGTTTCAATTATTTTATATGACCAGAAACTTTATCAACTTTAAGAACATGGAATCTTAATGCCATGTAAAATTTGGGTGTTTATGAAATTTCACTACTCTCCTTCACAGTAGTTTGACATAGTTTTACCTTGATAAAGGTGTTTCAATTGTTTATTTAACCTGAAACTTTGTCTTCTTAAATATTTCAAACACTGTATAATGTGTGTATGTAAATCATATGGTTTAATTTTCACTTGGTTTGGTGGGCTTCTTTCAATACCGAATCTTTTAATACCGTATTTTTGTATTCTGTTATTTTCTTACTTATGGTAAACAAATAACATTTATTGCAAGCATGTTAATTTGATCACATTTAGTTCTTTCTCAGTTCTAACTTTATCGATGAACTCCTACTTAAATTAGCCTCACTTCTGTTCGAATATGCACCCATCCTCGATTATAAGTCCTGTTATTTGAGGATTTACGATATGGAATTGTAGAATACTAACATAAAGACATCATCTTCTACTGCATCCTTTCTTTTCCATTCAATTCCTGATTGTTAGCCATATTGTGTAGCCAAGTAATTTTACAATTTAAAGAAACATATTTTGCCTAGTCCTTCAGATACTTTAAACCTATAACACAGTGTTTGAAATACGAGCAAATAACCACTGTGAATGAGTAGAATTACAAAGCTTGAAGTCCTTCACATTAATTATTCAATGCTATTTTGAACAATAACATCTGTTAATGGTTTTATGTTAGTAATCTTATAGTTACTTACATAGGTAGGGGTGAATGTGTTTGAGTTCCATTGGTTTATTTACAAATAATTAGGGGCCATCTCCAAAATTTGTTTCCACGAGAAGAGTGGTGAATCAACAATCTTGCAATTGATTGGTTTCTTTGTACTGAAGAAACCAAAATCAATTGCAAGCTCGTTGACTTAACACTCTTCATTATAGATTCATTTTTCTCAAATTTATTGATTTTGACTTCTTTGAACCTGCTAAAATATATGATTTTTGAAACGAATTTTTGAGATGGCTCCTTACTGTTATGACTATAAACAAAATATTTATAATGAATCGTTTAATAATAATCTTGCAAATTATGTAATTTGTTTTTAATAGGTGGGCAAACCCAAAGTTGGCGAGACATGTCCATCACGTGTGAAAGCTGATATAGCTTTTACTCTCAGTACTCGTAAAATGTTACGTGACGAATGGGAAGGTAAGTTTGGTTTTGTAGATAAGCCAGCTGCAAAGCTAAAAACTATACTCAAAAACACTCCTCCACAGGTCATGTCCAGCAGTTAAGGCTTGCGTAGAGCATCTTACTCAACGGTTTAGATTTAGGAAATCTTGCGTGTTAAGAAACATAAAATACAAAAATTATTTGTAAATTATTTACAAATTTTTTAACAGCTCGGTGTTTTAAATAAGAGCTGATAATCACTGTAGGGAATATATATTGTGATACAATAAATTCCTGGTGCGTTTATTAAAACTAAGAACAGTGAGCAGTGAGAAATTTTGCTTGCCTGGCACTTATACTACATAAATAATACACTCCGCCACAGTGTTTATCCCTACTAGTTTTGAACCCCTGATCTCATAATTAATAATTGATAACGAGAAGCTTATGATAAAGAGGAGCACAGTTATCCTGAAACTGAATAAGCATGACAATCCTCTCACTCTTGTCTTCTTATAGGATTACGGAAACATGATGTTGCTTTTCTTATGACAATTCGAGCTAAAAAGACATTAAAGAATCTTCACTATGATCGATCTCTTCCTTTTCATGAACAGGTTAGTAGAGATTTTAAACCCCATTAATCTGTAAAGGTAAATATATTTTCTGAATTTAATACTATCGTTGTATATGGTTTTGCCACTAAATGCTATTTCAAGCTTATAAAGAACTGTTAAACATCAACTGTGGAGAAGTGGTTTTTTAGTATAGTTCTCAACTTCAAGGCTGAAAACTACTCAAAAAACACTCCTCCACAGGTGATGTCATACAGTTATTTTGAAACCTGAATGAGCTGCACTTCTTTTTCTTTTTGGTTCTTAGAATCATTCAAACCTTATAGCAACATTTTTTTTATAAAACATCAAGAGAGTCACAGACACACAGATTCTGATTGTTAATTTGCTGATACATTCCATGCACCTAATCGAATGTTACATGTATTACTATCACGTATCCTTCTTTTATAAAATATTCTTCTTCGAATTCTTGGATTTAAAAATATGTATATTGAAGCATCTGAAAGGAAACCTATTGAGTACATTATGCTGCCTGCTTTTTCCAGCCACTTTGGGTAGCTGTTTAATATCTTCATATGAATAAAATGCGTGGCGTCAGGAATGAAAACAAAAACCGTAAAAGTTATTAATATTAATGTTGGGATTAAATATTTCTGTCTGTAAGTTCTCTTTCGATGGTTTATGATATAAGAACTTCTTTCTCGTTGTGATGGGTTTCTGAAGCATCTGTTATAAATATATGTATATACTATTATTGCGTTAATCACAATTAATGGATCAATTATCGGGTATATATACGAGAAAGATATTTTTAGATAAGCAATGTGATATTGCAAATAGAGTGATGTGAATGTGACGGTCAATATTCCTGAAAATCCCCAAATACCCGATATAATCATCAGCGTTCTTTTTGTTGAATATATTAAGTTATATTTCAGGTTGAAATATACTAACAAAAATCGGTCGAATGTTAGAAACAACATGGTACATAGATTAACAATCCAGAATCCGTCAAAGTGAAAAATAACTATAAGATTAAACCAATCAGCTTCTGTTTCTGATTGAAAACAAATCTGTGTCACTTTCATAATCACGTGACCGATACTCAAAAATACTTCGCTTGTGCTTAAACTCATTAAGTAATACCTTTGGTTATTGGACATTGCTTCAGGATATTTTGATAAAACATAAACACCAAATATATGTAGTGATCCAGCAATAAGAAATAACATGAACTCGAGTACAACTAGTATCATCTTCTAAGAATTGCGTGTAGCTTTTTTTTATCTGTCTGTAACTTACAATTTCACAACGAATATGTCAGATTACTAAACGTAATTAAACAGAAAATAATAGAAATTATCTTGTATAGAAATTAGCTATTGTGATGCTTATACATGCGTGGATGTGCAGAACTCTTTTTTTAACAGGAAATAGAAACAGCTTTACATGCCCATTTCCTACCAAACTGGTGCACAAAATTTCTGACCACTGAAATATAAGTGCATAAAGAATACCTGGTGACTAGTTGGTTGTATTATCATTGCTAAATATAAATAAATAAACAGAAGGTTTTTGGTAATACGAAGTTAAAATAGAAATCTGTAGGACTTATGATTTATTTATGATTGCAAAGAGATAAAAAATAAATTAAAATCAGTTTTTTTGATTAATGTATGCATTCATGCATATTCATTCATGCATGCGTTAAACTTACACATAGTATACAATAAAGTCTTATTTTAATTAAAAATACTGGATTTCTTTAAATTATTTAAAGCATATAACATTATCCTATAGCATGTGTATGTAAATCATATTTGCTTGGTTTTACTTTTATTCAGTTTGGTGGGCTACCATCAATACCGTACCTTTGATTTAGCAAGCTTCAGGCTATAAAGCCTGAAGCAATATTCAAACATCCCTTCTCTGTAGTGACCACTGCAGTATAAACAAAGTGTGGTCAATCACTGATGATAATCACTGTGGATGATGAAGTATTGCTTCAGGCTTGAAAAGCTATGCTAAATAATCACGCCTCCACAGTGATTATTTTACTGTTTTCTTTAATATAAAATGTAGGGATATTTGTGTCACCATTTTCGATCATTCTGATGTGATAAAAGAAAAACCCTCCTTCTTGATCATCTCATGTCTTATAACTTTATAGAGCAGAGCATAACATACTGCTGTACTGGAAATAAGAACAAGTAATCACTATGGGGAAGGGTGTTTATAGCCTGGGTGTTTATAACTTGGAGCTATGCTCAAAAATCACTTCTCCATAGTGATTATTTCTCTGAATTTCTGAATATTACTAGTAATAATAGTATTATTCTATCTCCATTTGCTACCTGTTCCAGTGCAAGTCTTAATACAACGGTTTAGCATAGCTTCAGGCTGATGCAAATAGTTTTACACATTTTCTCAATAAAGAAAACCTCAGTTTATAATTTCAGGCTATGACTTTTCAAATCCAAGATATCTTCATATAAAGTGTCCAATTTTCCACAATGTACCTTATGACATCATACATGATAATAGTTTAAAACCATTTACACTAGATAGATATTACTTATATTTTAGTGTTGGAATGGAAGAATTTTTTATTTTTTGAACTGATTAGTGTCTTTTATATGTTTAAAAGAACAACAGGTATTTAGTAATCTCAAGTGAAGTTTTTATTAATTTCACTATGTGAAGGTTATTATGGGAAGGGAAGTCATACTCTCCTCCACAGAACCTTATGTGGGCCTACAAAAACATCTGTGGTGAAAGCGGAGTGAAACAAAGTGATTATGAGCAGTGAAGGAAAAACTGACTATATTCGAAAATAAAGTTGCGAGAATAGAGAGATAAAAACACTAACGACTTGATTTAGCTAAATTGATTCAAGGACGTTCTTTTATATCAACATTTATTGATTTTTTAAATACAGCAACCAGAAAGTATACTCAACTCAACAACAATCAGGCTATGTAAAAATAAAAAACTTGAAAAATAGAAAATAAAGTTGAGAAAACGCAAGAATTTGAGATTGACTTTTTAGATAGATTATTCAAATGATTAATCGATAGATAAATGTTACTGTATGATTTTGAGACATGGTTGATTGTACTGTGATGAGAACATTTTATACATGGGACAAATTAAAATATTAGCTACTTTCTTGGAAAAAAAAGTATTACGAAAGTGCAGGATGAAATTTATATAAGAATTTCTTAAAATAAAAATATTTTTCTCCTTTGCTTTTATCTTGTTGTTCTGTATAGACATGACATCAATACACATTACCATTCATACTTTAACATGTACAAACAACACATTTAATGAGTTGAACCTTTCCATTTTTTATCTCCAAAACATATTATTTGCATTTAAATAATTTCTGACACTCTCTTTGTTGATTATTTACTTACGTGTTTGTTTCCCTTCATCACACTATTTAAATACATAATGGCGTAAACATTCAAAATTTGGTGTTGTACTTTTTGTTACTTTTTTCATAATACTTCTTCAACACTCTTCTATGCAGAGGCAGTTGTATGACATAAATAAATGACAAAACAGTTGAATCAGGTAAAAATGGGCAAGTCCGATTACTTTTTGAAATTGTGAAGGAGATTCTGTAGTAAAGACGGTAGAACAACATTTATACTCTTTGGAGGAGAATGCTTTATCACCTTGCTGCTCTATCAAATTGAGTGAAGTTAAAGTATTACTTTATTATTTTTAACTCGAAAACAAACATCTATTTACTTTAATATCTAGTTTGTTTCCAGGTCGACATCTTGGACTAAAAACGGCTGGTATTGATGATGACATAGACAGTGATGGACTGATTCCTCTTCATAATGGAGGCTTTAGAGATCATTATTGTCTTCCAAATGAAGTAAAGCATAACATAGATGTTTTCATTGAGAAAAAGTTGTTTGGTCAATTTAATCACGCTTACTGTAAACCATGGAATCACCCAGAGCTATCCAAAATCACCCAAAGCCACCCAAAATCACCCAGACCACCCAAATTCAGTCCAATTCCAAACGTTATAAAAACTATCCAGTTTCTGCATAGCTAGTTTTATACTGTTTTTAGCACAATATATACAAAATTGCTACGAGGGGGTATACTCGCATACATAGCCCAGACCATAGCCCAGATCTATATTGTAGGCTGATATTCCTTAGACGATACTGCTCCATTGTTTTTAGAAAATTGTAACAAAATCATATAATCGGGGAGCTTCATAGTGGTCTAATATTCTTCTAATTTTAGGACAGATTCTTGATTGCGTGCAGAGGGAATCCTGAGCTCAGTTCTGAGCCTTTAATAGTGGGATTTTACACTCGGGGAATCAGGAAAGTTTACCTAGGGACTTGAGAAAATCCATGCATGGTTTACAGCAACCGATTTAATCAATTGTTTATTTTTTTAATAATTTGGCCAAGCCTGTAGAATAACTAATTAAGCTGCCTGTGCCTTTCTCAGCATATAGGCGCACGCAACCTATACCGGAGAAAGATGTATGATGGTTCCCAAAATGAATTTTATACCAAAACTAAAATTACCAAAATAAAAAAGAAACAACACATAGCAATGCATGATGGAATTGAAATTGACATTGTTTGATTTTTATTTATCCAATAAAGGGCATTAAACACTTTGATCATGATAATCTTTTCTCTTTATTTATTGTCCAGGATCACACTTTCATTTTATAAAGAATAAATCTCAGTTTAATATGCACTTAAGTTACATTTTTAATGTGAATTTTCACTTATACGCACAATGCCTACTGTAAATGATCAAATAAGTGCCACTTCCAAATGAATGCCACTCTCGATTAAGTGCCGCAATATTTGCAGAATGTTTAAGAAAAGCACCACTTCCAAATAAGCATCATACACTTTTTATATTGCAGTGCTTATTTAGGTTGGTTAACTTTAAAAGTGGCACTTATTAGAAAAACATAACATCTTTACTTTTCATTTTTACCCCAACCGTGGTTGTATAAGTCTTAAGAATACAAGTTACAGGCAGTTATAAAATTGTTGACACTACTGCTGCAAAAACTTGTTCAAAGTTTGCAGCAAAGACACTAGAAAGCATACTTTGAACAAGTCTATGTCCACTGAATAGTACTGTTTGTTTACATACTGTGTGTATTAACATGTGCTATGTTCCTTGTATGATTCCTTATACCATTTAATTTTCTTTTAAAACAAATTCTTCTTCGAAGTGTTGGATTAAAAAAGATGTATATTGAAACATCTGAGAGGAAAGCGATTGAATATATAATGCTGCTTGCTCTATCCAACCACACTGGAGAGTTGTTGAAAACCTTAATGTGAATAAATATTATTGCATCAGGAATGTATATCAATAGAACAAATGTGATTAATATTAATAGTGGAATTAAAAATTTCTGTCTGTTCGTGTTCCTTCTCTGGTTTCTCTGGTTTGTAGAAGAACTTCTTTGTAGTGTTGGTTTTCTGAAACTTCTGTTATATATATATCCATAAACTATTACTGCATTAACGACGACTAATGTATCGTTTACTGGAAATATATATGAGAAGGAAAATTTCAGGTAGTCAATATGAATTGCAATATGGAGTGATATGAATATGATGGTCATTACTCCGGATAATCCCCAAATTGCCGATATAATCATCAGTGTTCTTCTTTTTGTAATGATTGGCTTATATTTGATATTAAGATAAATTGACAAAAATCTATCGAATGTGAAAAATAATATCATGTACATATTTACGATCCAAAGTCCATCAAAGTGAAATATAACTATAATATGGTACCAATCATTTTCTGTTTCTGTCTGAAAATAAGTCTGTGTCACTTTCATAATTATATGACCAACACTCAAGAGTACTTCGCTTACACTTAAACTCATGAGGTAATACCTCTGATTTATTCCCATCGCATTTGGACATTTCATTAAAAGATGTATGCCAAAGATATGTAGTAACCCAGCAACAACAAATATCAGAAGTTCAAATACAATTAATACCATCTTTGCTGTATGGCTTGTGTCTGCATTTCCTGCATTGGAGTATTATAAGTTTCAATTTTGCAGATGTTGTGTATACAAATAAATGCAAAAATGATGGAAGTTGTATTGTTCATAGGATTGATGCCATTATGATGTGTTCTATTTAATAAGCCTTGACATAACAGCAAATACAACTAAATGTAAACAAGAGTAAATTTGCATACATTTCTTATATAAAACTGCAAAATGATGAAATTTGTATCATGCATAGGATTGATGCCGCTACACGTTTTTTTTATAAGCATCAGAATCTTGGACTCAAATTTAGCCAAACATTAAGCATCACCTAAGCATCACCCCTAGCCTCAGTTGCACTTAAGAATATTTTTCAAAATCAGGCTATATGTAAATACAAGTAAGGCTATACCCGGGACAATTTCACCAAAAAATAACATTTAGAAAGCCACAAAAGGGGAAGGAACAAGGAAATTACAATATCAATTTAACCAAAAAAATAAAAAATCAATGCAATCTTTTGGAACTACGTAACTATGTATTAAAATTTAACATCACCTGTGCTTTAAAACTCTAAAAGGTTAACCACCATTGACCCTCAACTCAAATTCACTGATGCAGGGTGGGCGGTGTACTTTTGAGAGTAGGGGAGGAAAGGGGCATGTTTAGTGACTTAAAGAGAACCCACTATGGTTGGGTCAGACTGGAAAAATATTTGAAATTTGGATCTCTGATGTTGGCATCAATAATCATTAAAAAACGAATCATAAAATACTATATAAAAGAGACTATTGTTAGTTAGGGCAAGATCTATACAATATGAAAAACCTCGGTATGTTCATTCTACAAAAAGCCTGAGTCAACAAATTAGGCTGTCCATAGTTAATTGTATGTTTCGCATAACTCAAAAAAATAGTGAGTCGGTCGGTCAGTACTATTATTTATTAGTTAAAGTCTAGAGAGATAAAAATGCTTAAAACTGGCTTATATCTAACACTTTTGCTCTGTTTTAAAGTAAATCGCATGTCAACACATATCCAGTCTAGTGTGTACAAGTGTGAATCGTTTAAAGCTGAAAACTTACGTCTAGCTGTTTAATACAAACATTATGCAGGGAAGACCTTAAATTGAACTACAAGTACTGGACTGGACGAGAAGGACAGCATGCGATTGTAATCCACGATGGTGGTTTCTTTGCTGGACTTGGAGGGTAATATTATTTTAAAGATAGGGATTTCCCTGGGTAAATTTGTTTTGACACATGATTGGGTGAAACATCCTGTTATTAAAATACCTTATTGAGGGAAAAGTCGAGTCAAAAATTAGTCTGGGGAAAATTTTAGTCACAAGAAAGGAGACTATGGTATTTAGCTATAGTAACTCGCATTTTCTAATTTAGCCTACATCGTTTCTTGTTTTACATACGGGCTAGATCTCAGGGATCAGCTACCGTAATATTTCACGTAAACAATTCTCCCACACACGGCTTCATTAAAAATTCTTGTTCAGAGATCACGTTTGTGGTTCCACAAGTAGACTTCTGCAATGCTGAATCTAGCTATAAAATAAAGGAGTATGTATAAAAAAGTTTACTTCTAGATATTGAATAAATAAATTGTACAGTTGGTATATGTCATAACGTAAGGTCGGTAGATCGGCTGTTTTCAGTCCAAAAAAAATATTTTAAATTTTACCGACCCAAATATTTTGCACTGAGCGCCATAAACTTACGGTTGGTCGGGTTAGGCAAAACAAACAATAATTTTCGGACAACCTTATTGTTATTCTGTATGAGAAGTTCTTTGGAAAAAGTATACTTTAGTTATGCTGGCGATATCAATGAAATCAACGTAGTTTGACAGTTTGAACAGAACAGATAATGAAAATTAAACGAATACACAATTATTGCTGGAAGTTTTGTGCAGTTCTATAGGACTTGAATTAGGTTTATAATTAATTTGTAGTTACACCTATACTTACGAATATAATTGGGACCAGCAAATACAACTAAAAACATGCAAGATTAACTTTACACCCAGTATAAAACAAGTTATATCGTGCATAGGATTGATTCCATTACACTGTTTTATTTAATAAGTCTTAACATAACATACACAAATACGGGTAAACAAAAGTATATTGTTGATAGGATTAATGCCATTATGTTGTGTCTTATTAAATAAGTTTTAAGTAAATTTTAATAAGCCTTAACATTACGACAAAAATAAACAAGAGTAACTGTCTTTACACCTATTTTTGTTAAAGCTGCTCACAATTCAAGAAATAAAAACAAATTTCAGTGTAGGAGTAGCCTCAGAGAGCATATTGAGTTGATTCTTTCTTTAAACATTACTTATTCTCTTTGAATCTAGATGATCTTAGTACGAATGTAACAATAACTTTCATTATGGTCTTTTGATTGTATAAATTTCCATTTTCTTTTTCTTTTCCAAGTCAAAAGAATATACTATCCGTACATCCCATTAGTTTTATTAGTAGACCATGTTCCTGAAGTGCTGGCAGACCTCTGAATTCAAGTTGGCATTTCCTTGTGGAGGAGCATCTTTGGAGATTAATTTACAGCCTGCAGGGGAATGCCGTCGTGAATTCAGAGGTCAGGCTGGTAGCACTGAAATATTGAAATTTGGTATCAGCATTGAAAGAAATTCTTCAGAAAGACTTCCTTTTTAGGGTCCAAATCGCAATTTTAGTCCAATGGATCGAAAAGTTGCCCTACTTGCTTGACATTTGGTATCAGCACTCTAGGCAATATTTCAGGAGTGTTGACCAAAATATTTTGGTTTCGTTCCCTCTGGACTAAGTATAGACGGAAAGGGATTTTTGTGGAGACTCAAAAATCTGATTTCTATGAGGCATTGACTACTTCTTCTCTTTTTGTCGTACATGGGAAAACATGTTGGATCTGTGATTAATAATTGGAGAGTCATTGCTAAGCCTCTGTACATAGTTAAAAGATCACTCTTTCTTGTTTAAATCTTAATCTTAAAGTTTTTTCAATTTTCTATTAAAATTGAAGAAAATAAGATGTTCTATAGGTAGAGTTTTTAAAGAACTTTTGTAATTCTTTATACAAAATATTTTCTTAAATACAATTCAGTGAATCAATTAAACAATAATAATTACCAGAGCTTATGGCTATCAAGTAGGAGTGTTTTGGAGAATAGTTTTCAGCTTTTCTATTCAGAGAACTTACCTGATTTTTCCTAATCATGCAGAAGTGGAATCCATCTACAATTATAGAAATGATTATTAGATTTGAATTCTATGAAACAGCTATCATTTAAATTTCCTTTTGTTATGTTTTTTACGTTTTCATTAAGTTATTCTTTGAACATAGATAAAAAGAATCAGATTTCAGATTTTCTGCCCAAAGATGTCGGGGTTTTACGGTAGGTTCTTACTGAATGCTATCAGTATGAACCTCGATTACTATGAGGTATTCTATGCTAGAAACTTGTTTTATCAGTTAACAAAATAGTAATCCACAGTGTATAAAGTAAATATTTTGTTTCATATGAATAAAACAAAACTTATCCAGGGTAGAAATAATAATCACACAATAAATTATTAAGTGCAACATTTTCCTTGTTAAAGTTTTACCTTGTCTTTATTGTATTGGAAAGAAACAGGCTGTGTTTAGACAGAGCTAATTTTAAAAACAGCGCTGGATTACAATATTTTTATATATATATATATATATATATTTTTTTTTAATGTTTTCACATTGTTTTAATTACATTTAATAAAAAGAAAGAAATGAATGTATTCTTCTATAAATTGAAACTCCAACCTATAGGAAATGAATTTGATCGATCTTACACGGCGATCTATTAACAAGAGAGGGGGCATTTAATCGAGGGGGCGTTTAAAAGGAGGGGGAGTTTGTTGCAAAATATAAGAATTGCGAATATGCAGAGACTTTGAAAGGAAACTTTTGAATAAATCGATAAATCTTATTTTCAGACCAAAAGGAGTGTATAGAAAATTTCCTGTTTGTCAGAGCTAAAAAAAAATTAAATATTAAACTTCGTTTTTTATTCGTAGTACACTCACCACAAGGCTGCTACGTGAGCATTGCTGCTATTTCCTTTTTAAGAGGGAAGGGGAGCGTTTATTTGAGGGGGGCGTTTAAAAGAGGGAGGCGTTTAAAAGAAGGGTGCGTTTAATCGATGCATTACGGGGTGCTGGCTGCTCAAAGTAGAACTTGAAGCAATGCAATAACTTCCTCTTTGTACACTGGTCTATTAAATAAAATTTTCACTTCGTCATCAATAAATTTCCTTTTCTGTATTAAATTCTTAAATCTTCTGTGAAACAAAAATCTTTAAATCTGAGAAGTGTTCCCAGTGGACAAAAACTTGTTCAAAGTTAGCCGTAAAAACGCTAGAACGACGTTCGTTGTTATTGCGTCTTTAATGCGAACTTTAAACAAGTTCAACTGGAAAGAGGGTTTCTGGCAAACAAACTCGGAGTGCTAACATTTTTGTTACAAATAATCTACCAAAAAACTGTCATTTGATTTAAAATCGCAAATGGAATACGGTAACTTACGGTTGTTATACGGGAGTTACGGGGTATCAGCGGCTTTAATATGTATTTACCACTATTTACAAGATAATCCTCAGCTTCATATTTTCATGGAAAAAAAATGTAAAAGCTAAAAATCTTTGTTTTGGAAACACTAGTTTTAAAACAGAATTTTAAATTACCGCGCTGTAGTTTTTATAATACGTTTGTTTATAAACTAAGGACATACACGTTGTTTTTTTATAAGAAACCTAGGGAAGGACCTAGTAGCAAAAGTTTCTTAATTATGACGTCAAAACTGAAGGTTTTTAGTTCTAAAAGTTTCTTAAAGAGTTTCTTAAATTTTTCAAATATTATTAAAGTACAGAGACCAAAA
>JAULBZ010002160.1:0-19519 GCA_032360805.1 Neoturris breviconis
TCGCCTGACTTTAGCATAACAAACAAAACACAACTTTCATGTTCTTAGTGTCTAATGTCACAACAAAAGTAAACAAATCGTCCACGTCACTACTAGATGTAGAGGTTTAATGAGTCAAATAAAGTTCGAAATATTATGCAGATAAATTAACGCCTTATGATATTACCCCCTAGCCAAGTAGAACTAAGCTCTTACCTTGTTTTCCTTTAATTTTTAATATGATATTTACATTATATTTGGTGTTAAAATCGTATATTTAACGGATTACGTAGCGGTAGAGTTGGGTACCCTGACTAATTACCCCCTTATAAAATTAACGCGCTAGAAAATTAAGGCATTTTAAAAAACCGTGTTAATTTTCTAGCGCGTTAATTTCCTAGATTAAGGTATTCTCTTTCGTGTATCTATGATCTATTTGAAGCATTTCCTAAAATTTTCATGACAATATCAGCATGACTTCATATTTTATTGGGCACTTCTTAAAACTGCCTAAAGAAATTCTTAAAATATTTTTTTACGATTTTTGGCGCCACGAAAATCAAGTACAAATTGGTCTGCTAATTATGTCCAATAGTGTTTACATTCCAAACAGTATTTATTATTGATAAAAAGAAATTCGGAGAAAACATTTATCAGTACTTCCAATTACAATGTCAGTCACCACAGATGATATTTTTTTTGACGTCATCAAAAAATTCGAATTTCGAACATGTTTTTAAATTTCACCTCGGCGAGTGAGATTTGAATGCAAACTGTGGATCCGGGAAACGTTTTTAATCTCATTGTTAGTCAAGCTTCACGGTGTAATACTAACGCAATCTGGAGATCTCTAAGGGGAGGGCGGAATCCCCCCTTAGGTTGAGCAGCCCCTAAAAAGCCTAGTATTAACTACCGAAAAAGAACAGCCTCAGTCCCAGGGCCTTTTTTTCCAGAATCCACTTTACTATTTGGTAGGTTCTGTTCTAATAAACACGGCTTTTGAACATGGCACATGTGGCGTTTACTAAAGGGAGGCGTTTATTAATTTTTTCAAATTATCGGCGTTTACTAGATAGAGGGCGGCGTTCATTAGAGGAAATACGATAAGTTATTACAAGCCCTAATAAAATCTTTTGACAGACAAATCAAAGCAGCTAAAAGTAAACATTGAAGATTCTATATCTATGTATTTAACTAAAAGATGAATTTACAATTAATACAAAACCCGTCAGAATAACTAGCCTGTTCCACAAATTCGACGTGTGGCGAAAAGAACTGGCGAGAGCCTGCGGAACAGGCTAGAGAAATACGCATACGTAAATAAAAGTTGTACGATTGAACATATAATTGTTGATATTCGAGATCCTTCAAAACTTGGAGGAGTTCCAGGAATTATTGGACAATCAGGAGCAGAAATATGCATTACGATGTTATTTTCGGTTTCCATTGTTTCCAAACCATAACAACATTCATTCGAATATCAACCATTAAGGTTAATTCCTACTAGACAAAAAATTCGCTGTGTAAGCCGTAAGAAAGTGGAAATTACTGGAATGAGACCAGTACACTGAAAGCGAAAGTAAAAAGAGACACTAAAACACTGTTGATGTGGAACAATAGTTGGAATGAAAGATGATTGACGTCAAAGAATTGGCTTATAATTTGTCCGTGTTTGACGTTTACATTTCCCACTTTTCTGACTATACATGTTTAAACTATGAATAAAATATGTAACATTAGACAAAAATACTCTCTATTTTCCCACATCTGTGACACTATATATGTATTTTAAAATCTGAGTAAATTATAGGAAACATTAGACAAAATATATCAATTTCCCATAATTTGTTACTATATATATGTATGCTTTAAACACTCAGAAAGTAATTATTTTTAGACATGTAACATAATATAAGACTAAAATGCGCCGATAGATACACACTTACATAATAAAATTAAAATAATCAATAACCCAGTAGGCAAAAACTTGTCTTTACTGTGGCCTGTGAACATGTTTTTGCCCACTGGAAAGATACCTAAATCAACTACTTATCGTCTAAAATTAAAATAAATAAAAAATGGAATACTCTCCACTTAAGATTGCAAGCAAGTATTTTCTGAAAGAATTCAATATCAGGTTGGTTCACATTATTTTTCAGTTCTGCAATATATTTTATTGTTTTCTACAGGTGCATCTGTTTTATACTCTAAAATATTTCTGAAGTTCATGTGGGAACACATCAAAACGTGGTATTGAGAGAATTTGACCCATTCATTTAAAATTTGAGGTTTTTAAAGTAATATTTCATAAATTAGAAAATCGCAAGATAAAGGTCAGACATCACCGGTGGAGGAGTATTTTTTTAGTACTGCTTTCAGTTTTATTAATTAATGCTTAATATAAATATTGATAACCCTAAATATTAATTTATTACCTCCAAAAGAAAATTATGTATTCATTCAAAAATAATTTGTGCCTGTTCAATGACTAATGGCGTTCATTAGCCCAATTATTATCAACTAAGTCCTGTATAATTTGTTGACCTCTTTTTGGCCATATTGGATGCCAAGCTAGACTTTTTTCCTCTGCTATTTCAGTGGCTGCTTCAACAGGTGATATACCCTTTTTCTGGACAGTATGCAATACATCTTGAGTTACATTCCAAATCGAATCTTTCCATTCTTTACTAAAATGCCGAGTTAACACTGGATCGGACGTTAACTTTCCATAAGCCTCATTTGCACAATTAACAATACCCATGCGATTGCTCAAAAAATCTACAACATAAGTTATGCCACGGTCCATCATTAACTTATTGTCACTTGCTTTACCTAGCTGATTGTTTGCCGCACCACATACAATTTTTGATTGAATCAATGGAATAGTATTTTCATTCAACACATTCCCTAGAGCATTTGGTGAAAGGATGTCACAAGGAATTTGTAATGTTTCTGCTTCACCTTTAAGGACATGTTTCAAATGTAGACGACCTCCATTTTTTTCTGCAAACATTTTCTCTGCTATATCTAACTGCTCTTCACTAATGTCGCTCGCATGTATATATCCGACATCTTTATCCAAGAGGGTATCTATAATAACACGAGCAACATTTCCACACCCTTGTGAAACTATTTTCTTTCCCTCAATAGAACCTTGATTAAAAAAGTCTAATGTTGCTTCCATTGCATTGACAATTCCTTTACCTGTAGCAATAGATGGATTGCCAGAACCACCTCTACTTTCAGATATGCATGTTATGAACCGTGTACGTTCGCTAACAGTATCAAGATCGGATACGACAACTCCTGCATCTTCGGCACCAATGTAGCAACCATTTAAAGATGAAAGAAAATCACCATAATCGAGAAATATATTTTTACGAAAACTAGGATTTGAAATTTTATCATGACCTGGTGCAGCAATAATACCTTTCCCACCTCCATTCCATAAACCTGCAAGAGCGGATTTAACACCCATTCCATATGACAAGCGAAGACCATCTTTTATGTACTCCTCCATTGAATCATATTCCCACAACCGCACCCCACCACAGGATTGACCACGGTTTGCTCTCCATACAAAGGCTCCTAGTAAGGCTCCTGTTCTTTTTCCAACCTCAAAGAAAAGTCCTTCATGTTTTCGATAATCATGTTTTTCCTGAATACAGAATTGCTTAAGATCTCCAACTAATGCATCATTTGAACTTACTGGCTGCATGGATGCCTCATCATGAACAACAAAACATCTGTGAATGTCGTTACGCTTCATATATTTTGCAAAATCACATGGCTTCAATGTCATTAATGATAATGCACGATTATGTGTATAGCCATATCGACTGAGCGTAGATGCACCAATGCCTCTTACAGAAGTTTTGCATAATCGTAGTAATGTAGCCATCGTGGCCGTGTGTTTGCCCGTTCGTGGCTGAAGAAAGAGTTTCCAGCATTTTAACAAACACGAGGTATATGCTACGTTTAGCCTGCGAGAATGTTTGTTTATGTTTATGTTTGATTAGGCTAGGCTAATAATAATTTTCATGCATTGTTTACGCGAAAACAAAATAAACATAAAAACAAACCAAAACAACATGGCGTCCAACAACGTTGTTGTACCAGGCCAAACTGCAAATCACCCTACAAGTCACACACATCCCCCATCTCAGCATCAACTACAACAGTCTCAACTGACAGATACAGATCCTTTAGTGAAGTATCAAACTCTGCTGCCAATACTCAGAGAATCTGTTACAGTAAGTTAATTTTTTAAAAGCACTTATTTTTTTTATAATTGATTTTTGTTTAGTTATATTTAGCTAGCTAGCTAATACTGATGGTTTATTCGAAATTCAAAGTATCTAGGTATTCATCTGGCAGTATGGTGTAATCTTACACATATACTGTTTTAATTTGGGATACTTCGTATGAAAACAATAAAGTTAGCTAGTCTACAGTATTGCCAAAATGATGTTTACAGGAAATTCCAGTTTTTTTATATTTTTTAATAGTCCTATAAAAAATCTGACATATATTTAACTTTTTTATATTCCAACTTTTAAACAGGTGAAAATTACAAAAAAAAACATTTATTTTTCTCATGAACATGCTTTTAGAACGAATAAACATCTCTGATTTAGGGGTCAGTCAACATTTGCAACCAACTATGCTTAAATTGTGTTCCCACTGCACGATAGGACTCATCGCTTTTTAAAGATAATTGCTTTTTAATAGGTCATCGTATGCTCATCGCATTAATTCTATTGTTCACAAAAAGCACTTTAAAATCTAAAGGAAACAATGGTTTCTTTTGTGCATTAAAAAGCAATACTTTTTGAATAATCATATTTCAATAGATACAGTATAAACGATAAAATAGTATTAAAATAGTATTAAAAATGTTTATTCATCACTTTTCTCATTTATCGCTTATCAATTCCCAAAAATAAATAGTATGAAAAAAAATATCTGATTATATGAAATAATCATAGATAATCATTGTGGCAATGAACAAAAGCAACAAGCTTTCATCGCGCAGTAGGAACACAACTCTACCGTCCATTTGATGCTAAGGGCTGACCTCTCTTCCCCTACCTGTGCATCCATTCTTACAAAAAAGAAAAAGGCCACTTATATTTTTCAAATATTTTTCAAAAAGCCTGTTCATCTTTTCATGTATTACCAAACGGCTATTGCTTTTGCTTCGGTCATTTTGATTGCAATATTCTAATTTTAGAGTACTGTTCTCTAAGTTAAAAGCAAACTAGCCATTTGTATACTTTTCGGCAGCCGATATAATATAGTTTTTAGGAGCGATTTTGTTTAGTGATATATATATATGTGGAGGATACACTGCAAATGACTAAAGCACGAAGCAGAGCTAGAATAACACCAGCATTTCCTTGCAAAGAACAGCAGAAGGTTTTACGAGTTTTTGCACAAAAAAATATGGTGTACAATGGTTTGACCCCTCTCCCTAAATGTCCAATGATTGCTAAGCGTAGTCAGTTTCGAATTTTGACTGTGTGTTTATAATTATGTTGAGTAAAAAATGTATTAAAAAGTTATTAAATTAATAATGTGAATATTTTAAGATCATGTTAACCCTCTGGGATTTTTGGGGGTCTAATAACCCGGGGGAGGGGCACAATGTACTACACCCAAATAACTTTCGAACTACTGCTCCGTTTTACTTGACACTCTGTCACAATACACCCCAGGCTCTCTACTATCTGAAAATGTAATAAAACTTTGCATACATCATTATTGCATGCAGAATGTGAGTATCCAACTGCAGTACCCGTGAAAACCTGACTTAAAAGACGAAAATGGAAATTTAGCTAGAACAATTAATTATATTGTTATATTTGCTAATTAGGAATGTTTTATTAACTATTACATAATAAAAGGCCGTTGTAATGCCTCATAGACCAAAATAATACCAAATTTAGACAAAAAAAATTCCGGTCTAGAAGGCCAAAAAAAAATTCAAATGCAATATTGTGAAAAATCACCAAATGTTAGTAAGTTATTTATTAATAACTAAATAACTTACTAATTAATACAAAAGATCTTAATCCTATTTACCCTGGTACTTTGTACCACAACCCCCTAAATTTCCGTATAACTTCTGATCCACTAATATACCAAACACACTTGAAATTTTAAAATGCTCATATCCATGAATGAAATTACATTATTTTCAACACTAATTTGCTTTCTCTCTCAAAATACTTGCCTTGTTGTCAAGTCAGCGACTTTAAAGAGCACAGAAAATTAATGACTGATATTTATTATCACAATTTATTTTTAAATAAATTATTTAAAAAGTTACAACCCTTAGAAGTTTACTGTTACTTTTAATACCCAAAAAATCTGAAAAGTAGTGGCAGATTTTATAAACTTTTGGTCACCTTATATTTCTGATTTATTTAGAATCTAATCAAACACACAATATATATTTTGCAAAACACATCGAATGGCCAGTGCAGGTAAGGGTAATAAAGTAACTTACTGCAGTCCAAATAAGAGTAAGCAACTAGCTATGCTCAAAAAGAACTCTTCCACATGATTATTCACTCTTATTTTGATCACTGGGTACTGATTCAAGGACAGTGCTTTTATTCCTTCCTAGTTTTAAATTTCATGACATCTAAATCCATTTGTATTGGTATGTTTATATGTTTAGCAGAGGTTATCAAATAAATTCTAGCTACACATGTTTTGTTATTATAATTTCTTTCATCTGCACTGTATGTAAGTTTCAATATATTATTATAGTATGATGACTGTTGTAATCAATATAACTGCATTATTTATTTTATGTATATCTCTTGGTGCTGCTTTAAATCTGAATTTATTTTTGTTATATGTTTTATTGACCAATACTATCAGATATCCAAGAACTCAAATGAATTCATTACACAGGAGGAGAGTATTGAGTCAACGATATTGCAATAGATTGATCTCTTTGTCCCAAAGAAACCAATTCATGGCATGTTCGTTGACCTAACACACTCCTGTTGAATTTTGTCAATTTTAGTTGATTTTAAACCCTAACAAATAAAGCTGGTTTTGGAGGGATATTTTGAGATGGCCCCTAATTATCCAAATATGTTTCATTTTATTTAATTCTAGCATAAACTTTTAACATTAGGCAAAGTGATATGCAGATGCTAAATAAATGTATGGAAGATTTTTACAATATCAGTGATCAAGTGCACCATTGGCTGGTATGTATGTGGCCAAGTGACAATAAAACAATAGTTTTTTTGTTATTTAACCTCAGTGTTGCATGGGGATCTTAATATTTTCAAAGCGTTTTATTTTTGCCTGGGGTAAGAACCAGATACTGTGGAACTTATGGATTCCCAGTGGAAAGAAACTTGTTCAGAGTTCGCAGTAGTCCATTATCAACGTTGTTCTAGTGTCTTTACTTCGGACTTAAAACACGATATGTACTACCGTATATGGTCCGGATATTTCCATATCCGGACTATGTATTTATTACCACACATATACACAGTTCAAATACGGAGATATACGGACTATGTGTTTATTACCACACATGGTAATACACAGCTCAAATGCGGAGATGTCCGAGCTATGCATTTATTACCACACATGGTAATACACAGTTCAAATGCGGAGATATCCGGGCTATGTATTTATTACCACACGTGGTAATACACAGTTCGAATGCGGAGATATCCGGGCTATGTATTTATTACCACACATGGTAATACACAGTTCGAATGCGGAGATATCTGGGCTATGTATTTATTACCACACATGGTAATACACAGTTCGAATGCGGAGATATCCGGGCTATGTATTTATTACCACACGTGGTAATACGCAGTTCCAAAACGGAGATATCCGGAATCGTACTCAGCAGTCTTTTATGATGTGTGTTTGAATAATATAAATAATATAAAATGAAAGGGAATTTACAATATCTTGACTTTTCTCGTCCCACACTGAAGATTTGTCTTTTGTATATTTTCTTCTTCTATTGTATGATGCTTGTTAGTATCAATTTTCAGGCCTTCATGTATCTAGATCGAAAAGATACCACTTTTTAGTGTTTAAAACATCTTTTCGATGTTGATTACACGTCGGCTCCCGAAGTGTTATTATTATTTCTGTTTCTTTTTGAAAGGTACTCGCTGACTCGACTGTTGATCAATATTTAATGGGTACACATTTTTCAACAGAAGTCACATCAACATTCAACACTTCACACGCTCAACAATCATCAGACAATGAACCTAGAAAAGATGTTCTATTTTATTCACAGTTTTTAACAAATGCAAAACGACAAGTGAATGCAACAACTCAATTAAGAGACATGTTATCAAATTTTGCTGATGGATTAGCGACTGGCTCAACTGGATGAAAATCTATTATGGTTGATTTCCATTCGGCAGAAAACTCTGAGCGAAAGCCAAAAGAAGAAATCTCATTGGTAGAACGTGACATCACACGATTGTGAGGTCAATTGCTACCAATGGAATGTCTTCTTTTATCTTTCGCGCGGAATTTTTCACCTAATGAAAAATCAACATTTAGAATATTCAATGTTGAAATTGGATATATCCCAGTGGGCAAAACTTGTTCAAAGTCCGCAATAAAGACGTTAGAACAGCATCGAACGACGTTGTTTTAAAGTCTTTACTGCGGACTTTGAACAAGTTTTTGCCCGGAAAATAATTGCTGGACATCACCTGCAAAGCTGCAAATTATATTCAAAAAACACTCTTTGATAGATGATGCCTGACAGTTATTTTGTGAAATGATATTATGGGCTTCACAAAAAAGAAGTTATTGCATTGCAACAAACGCCTTGTTTTCATCATTTATCATCCTATAGATCCAGAGTATACTGAGATACAACGATACAATAACAAATAGATGCGTATATTATATAGACTATATTACAGTTCGTGAAATTCTAAATTCTATAAAATATAGAGCAGCTCTCATTCGTATCAGATTTTAGATTTCTGTTGTAAATATGGATGATATAAGAAGACAATTTTTTGAAAGTATTGTGATAGTATCTGAGACGGAGGGTATTAAGCCGACAAGCTTGAAATCGATTGGATACCGTATATAATCCCACCAAAATTCTTGCACACACATGTAGAAGATAAGCTACAGGCTATTTATAAGGAGAAAACGCTGCACTCTCTAGTATACTTTCTGTTGATTTTCCTAGTTCACGACGTACAAAGCATTTATTTGGACTTTCGGTCCCGATAGGTAATACATACAAGGTATTTCTATGCCTTCTCCGTTGACCAAAAAAAAAACTTGACAGTGTTCCGACATCTGGATATGGACACTGTCCTTATAAGCCTTCAGATTTTGTAAGTTTGGTATTTTTCATACTGGATATTTGTATTATTTTTTTTATCTCTACAATATTAAAATGAATAGACCTTTACCTAGCCGGCAAAAACCTGTTCAAAGTCAGAAAATCAGACTCGCTTTTGTTGTGTTATGAAAAGGACTATGACAGTTTACAGGGCATGCGCATAAATTATGAGAAATACATTATTGGGCGAATAATACTTGCCACAAGTAAAAAAAAGTGTAAAACGACCACAAGTAGACCACGATTTATCGAGTAGACTAGTAGGATCTAAGGACTTTTTGCAAACTCGACAAATTCTGCTGTTCCTAGCAACCTAGTACCCAGGATCTTAGAACAAATTCGAATTTTATTTATATTTAACCCTGCTTACCTGAAGAAGATCTAGTAGACCCGCGGTTGTCTTTCACCCCTCATGTCTCATAAAGTACTAGTCCAAATCATTTGAAATATTTTTTTATCACAAATTTACCGGGGGTATTATAAGATATTATAAGATATTTTTGAAAACTGAAATTTTTGTACTTTAGCAAATTTTTCGAGAAAAATCTCCATACCCTAAAAATATTCTTTCTGTCGGTTCCCCTAGCAAAATTATCGTATCTAGGATGAACAAAGGAAGACTTGAGAAAGATCTATTGCTAAAAATATTGTTGAATTCTTCATTCGTGAATTTAAATTTTCGCAAGAAAAATAACACTTTTCTTGCCAATTCACGACATTAAATGTTCCCAAAAACCTTCTTTTTTTTCGATTCGCAAAATGTGTCAGCATGGTATCGCGCTCTTTTTGGATGCAATTCCATTTATAAGGTATTTTCTAAAATGGACGACTTTATTGTTTGTTAGGAAATCGAGTTTCTTATTTTCCCCAATATTTTGGAGCTCAAGTTCCTTATTCAGTCAAACAGTACTGCTAGAAAACATAAAAACTTAACGGGAGATACAAAATGTCTAAAAAAAGCTTTTTGTCTAAATAAAAGTAAAATATACGAGCCCTACATGTACAACCTCCTTCCCAGGGCTTCTTGCCTTTTCGAAACACAGAAGCCCTGAGAACGAGTTGTCCGTTCAGGGTTAAAATCTCCAAAAAAATGTGGCTGTTTTTTACCTTTTGCAAATTTCTGTACTGTTTCTTATATTTTGACGTAAATTCAGTACTATTTCTAATAACCTTCCCCCCCCCCCCCCTTTGTGTATATCTCAAAAAGGTGTTGTGTAGTATGAGGCTTTATGCAATTAAAAAATGATATGGAGGAAACATTTCCTTAAGGAAACAGAAACGATGAATTTCAATTAAGACGCGGCAGCGTTTTGGATTACGAGAATGCTATCGTAAAAACCCAGCAACAATTTATCGCGGCTTTTTACTTTCAGGAACCTACTTTCGCGGATTTAAAGTTACACCTCATTATGTTTCTGACTGACAAAGTTTGTTCACAAAAGTTTCGAAATAAAAACGTAAAAGTTAAATCCCAAGCTGAGAATTGTTTTGAGATATTCCAACCACCAGGATTTCTAAATCTACAAGCCCCCTCGCCACATAAATATTTGAGAGAAAGTGAAATTTGCGCAAACATTCGGAATTTCGACTTAAAAAATTAGTAGCCTTAAAATTTTAGTAGCAAATCAAACAACTTGAAAATTCGGATTTTTTCTGAGAGCCTGGGTACTAGGCTGCAACAAGTTTCTACTTTGAACTGCCAACGCTTAGTTTTCATGTATTTGTGAGTAGGTGTATTAATGTTACGTATGAGCTTTTTGATTAGGAATCGCCTCAAAAAAAACCTAACGTAGAAGAGTGATGCCAAGTTTATCCCCAGCCCCTTTTCACGAGAAAAACAAAAAAAGTCAAAAGGGGTTGGGGACGAGATTGGAGTGACGCGTCAGCGATATTACAGTGGATTGGTTGCTACATACTGAAGAAACAAATCCCTTGCAAACTAGTTTGGACGTTTTTATTTTCGGACAAATGCTTGTCCGAAAACTGTCTGATTGTCTGATTGTCCAATTTTTATATTTGCCTTAAAAATCTACAAATTCGCCCGAGATTTTTAACGTTAACTTGACCATGAAGACCAATTTTCTGACTTAGAATGAACTTGTAGATGTGTTATCAAAGTAGTTTCGATGATTTCTGATAAATACGAAAGAAAATTTAATTTAAATATTGCCGTCTTATGTTGTTGCTCATTCTTGAGATTAATATCCGAAAATTAGATTGAAATTTGTCCGAAATCTTCACTTTTTAGTCTTAGTCCGAAACAGTTGTCCGAAATTATCTCCTGCTTTTATTCCACCCTCCCTGCTTTATCAGCTTTTAGGAAATCAACAAAACAGTCACTCTTTAAAAAACTGAAATACTCGTTAAAAATGAAGCGAAATCATTTCCACCTCACTCAACATAACTACGCGATACTCGAGAAAAAACCACGCGATCAGATAGGAATAAAGAGGTTATCTTCTTCATCTGATAGCTGGTTTTGTAGCAATGGGTCAGCGTAGTATCGCACTTTTTTGGATGCAATTGGAACTCTATATTTTTAAGTTTTGTGAAGTATCTTTCTCATCACTGAATTCAATTCTAGGCGTATGATTTACATCAACTGACGGAGAGATAGTCAATTCTGAAAGCAATTTTGCAAGATCGTTAATACCCGGTTCACTTCTCCGTGCAACCGCACATTCGTCATGGCAATGCCATGGCAAGAGGCCCTGAAAATGAGGTTGTGGACTGATCTTTTAGCTGAGGTCGCCTGAGAACGAAGTTTAGTAAAATGCCAGCGGCCTTCCGGGATAGAAATAGAGCCAAAATATTTCCAAGGTATTACATTATGTAGCTATATTATTTGCGAATAAATGTTAACGATGATGATGTGCCTAATCGATATATTTCCGCGATCAATAGTTTTTCAAGATTTCGACTTTTATACGATACAGGAAGGATGAAGACACAATGATTTAGAACATTTTTTCCTTTTTTTCATAGCCCACAATAGGCCTAGTGGATCTTTAAGGCTGATCCCACTAAGCGGAAAAGCCAGAACAGGACATTTCACTGTGATGTCAATTTCTACCAATAGAGTGTCCTCTTTTGGAGTGTCCTCTTTTCCGCCTAAAAAACCCCAACTTTTAGAGATAATCTCAAAATTAATATTTTAGAGCATATTAAGTAGGTCAACGTCCTTGTAAGAAAGAAACCAATCAATTTTACAAAAACTTGTTCAAAGTCCGCAGTAAAGACGCTAAAGCTTAGCTAGAGCTTTACTGTTGACTTTGAACAAGTTATTGCTCACTGGGTGTAACTTTGTTTAAATCTACCATAAAAGAACTCTGGGGAAAATAATAATCGCCTTGAAATAACTTCAACAGAAGTATCAATTACTTAACACCTATATACAAAACAATTCTATTTTATTTCGGACCTAACATATCCTCTGGTTTAACCCACTCATTAAATTGTTCCTCCGTTAAATAACCGAGCTCAACAGCAGTTTGTTTTAGTGTTGATCCGTTCTTGTGGGCAGTTTTAGCTATCTTTGCAGCTTTATCATAACCAATATGTGTGTTCAAAGCTGTTACCAACATTAAAGATTCGTGCAATAATTTATCAATTCGCTCGCGGTTAGCCACTATACCATTTACACAATTATCTGTAAAGGCAACCGAAGAGTCACCAAGTAGTCTAGCAGATTGTAAAACATTTTTTACCATCATTGGTTTAAAAACATTCAGCTCAAAATGGCCGTTACTTCCACCAATAGATACCGCAACATGATTGCCCATAACTTGTGCTGCTACCATGGTGATAGCCTCGCATTGGGTTGGATTTACTTTACCTAAAAATGAAAACAATTAAAATTATTTATAACCTTATAACTGTCGGATATCACCTGTGTAGAAGTGTATTTGAGTATAGTTTTCAGCTGCAAAGCTAAAAAATATACTCATAAACACTCCTCCATAGGTGATATCCAACAGTTATATTCAGGCTTGCATTTCAGCTTATTTCAACACATTGAACCCAGTGGGCAAGAAATTGTTGAAAACGTTGTTCTAACATCTTCACTGCGGACTTTGAACAAGTTTTTGTCCACTGGTATATCCGTTGTTAATAAATTAAGACGTCTTACCAGGCATAATACTACTTCCAGGCTCATTTTCTGGTAATTGCAATTCTCCTAAGCCACAACGAGGTCCTGATCCTAAGAAACGTATATCATTTGCAATCTTCATCACGCTACATGCAACCGTGTTCAATGCACCACTCATCTCAACCAAGGCATCATGAGCAGCTAACGCTTCAAATTTGTTCGGCGCACTGAATAAAAAATAAGAATCACTCGAAAATCGTCCCAAGACATGAATTTCCATCCATATATAACAGTGGTCGAAATAAGAGCAAATAATTTAAACGGAGGAGTAATTTTTGAGCATGTGTTCTAACAAAGTCTGCAGTTATGCTCAAAAATCCCTCCACCACAGTAATTATTTATTCTTATTTCAATGTAGTGATATGGTACGAGTATAACTTGAACAGATCCGAAAGTAATCATGGAATAAGGCGAGCATGTTTGAATAGATCACATACCACATTTAAGATTGAAACGCGGACCAAACTGGACGAAAAATAACGAGATGTTGGCAGCTCAAAGTATAAACTTGTTGCAATGCAATAGCTTCCTTTTTGTGCAGTCACTGTACACAAAAGAAGTTATTACATTGTGACAAGTTTCAACTTTGAGCATAGCATAGATTTTTAACCTTTTTGTTTCAGCTACAATTTCAAGTTAAACCAACGTTCAGTGATCGAAATAAGGGTGAGTAACCACTGTGAAGGAGAGGTTTTTTAGCATAGCTTCGGGCTATAAATCTAGAAGCTATGCTTAAATTCGCTTCTCCACAGCAAGGAAGTTGTCCATAATAATTTGTGCTTATCTCCAGCAATAACTAACCTTACAAAAGGCAAAGCTGTTAAATTAGAAATTCTATCAGCCATTTTTTCAGCAAAACCGATTCTGGTATTTAAACCAGTTCCCACAGCTGTTCCACCAATAGCAAGCTGGTACATACGTGGTAAAGTTGATTCTATACGAGCAATACCATACTCGATTTGCGTAGCATAACCACTGAATTCTTGACCAAGTGTTAATGGTGTAGCATCCTAAAAAGAGGTATTGAAAAATACGCTCAGCATAATATGATTATATTCCATTCTGATGGGTGGATGGGTGTTACATCAATGAGCTTGCTATTGATTGGTTTATTTATTTATAATCCAGTCAATTGATATTTACTCCTAACATAACCATCGCAGCGTGAAAGAATACCGAATACGGTCCCGTATTTCTCTGTATTCGGTGGGCTTTCTATAGTATGCACCCCCAGAATTTAAAGGAGGGAGGAGGGTTGGAGATATTCAAAAATCTTCGATTAGGGGAGATGTGTTGGCAATTTTAGGTGGAGGAGGGGGGTCAGAGGGGTGTTGCACACTATGCTCTCACACTGTGCATATTTGTTAGTGATAAGAGAAGATCGTTTCTACAGTAAGGTAAACACTGATTGGTCAAAATAAGCACAGTTATCTGTGAAGCCAGAAGTGTTGCAACTGCTTAATAGTATAAATCACCAAGCAAGCATGAAATAAAATCTTTTGTCACAACAGCATAAAAGCATCAGCTGAAAGCTTCAAAATAGCCTCAATCACTGAGTGATGTACATTCAAAATGCACTCCTCCACAAGTGATGTACACTCAAAATACACTCCTCCACAAGTGACGTCCGTGTATATTAAATGCATAGTAATATTACCTGAGTATGCGTTCGTCCTATTTTGACAATATCTTTAAATTCTTTAGCTTTGGCATCCAATGCATGGTGCAACTTTTTCATGCCTGGAAGTAATACTTCATTTACCATTTGAGCACAGGCTATATGCATTGCAGTTGGAAAAGTATCGTTTGAACTCTAAATACAAGAACGGATGATAGAATGACAATACAGTGTTGGAAATAAGAGCAAACAATAACTACGAAGGAGTGATTTTTGAGCATTGCTTGAGCAATGCTCAAAAAGCTCTCCTCTACAGTGATTATTTGCTCTTATTTCAAACACTGACAATACAAGAGACCAATGCTCAAAATAAAAACAAAAATCAACTGTGGTAGAGCAAGGTTTGAGCATAGCTCCAGATTTAAAAATAACCTAACCGAAGTAATTTACTTGTTCTTATCTTGAACACTGATATCCTGTCCTATAAATAGTTCAAGCCTTCAACATCATCTATGGAGGAGTAAAACACTCTTCCGCAGGTGATATCCAGCAGTTTCATGTTTGGAGTTCAGGGATTATATCCATATTAATATCTGCAGAAAAGTCAAGGATCTTGCAATCAATTTAAAACATAAGACTAAAAAAAAAGACTTTCTCTTTTATACTTAAAAGAGAAATATATTTTGCAGAGAAATTACTTTTTTGCAATCCGATTAGATATGCTTGTTTCACTTAAGGTGACAGTATACTATTAAAAGGGATTGTTCTACTTTTTCAGTTTCTACTAAATAGGTCCTAGTGACCTATGCACCAGATATTTTAAAAGTTTTAAACCATCTTTAGATAATTTCAAAAATTATTTTTTTTAAAAAAAATATTCATTATTAAGAGTGCATGACCCATAGCAACGGGGTCCAAAAGATATTGGTGGCAAAGATTCCCCATAGCAACCATGCTTATTTTTCCCTGAAAATTTGCCAGATGTACCAGCTACACTAGTTTTGTGCAATGTATGGAGTATTTTCAAAAAAAATTGTTTCGTTGCTATGGTAACATTAAAAAACTGTTTTTTCAGAATCCAGAAGTTAACAGTACATTTCATAAATAGCGGTGCGGTTTTAAACATCTGCTCAGTAGGGGGCGTTTTTTGCAAATATTTAAACAAAACTTCAGCTAAAGGCCTTGTTAAATATTTATATATTTTGAATTATCCATTGAACTTCGTTAGGTCACATATGGGCCACTCTCGACACTATGTGTCGTTTCCAGATATCTAATTTTATCTAATTGGAAATTCGGAATTTTTGCTTGAATTTTACCTTGTCTCAAATATTTTTGTGATTGCTTGTAGCTTTATGAAACGTAACCGCTCATTTATTATTAATTGTATCAAATATGCTTTACATTAGAGAAAGACGAGTAGCTACAAGACTTGTACGCATGCGTAATGCAATTTTAAAAACGCAAAAATTAACTCAAATGCAGAATGCATAGTGAAGAATATCTGTATGAAACTAAATAGAATATTTATCACAGCTATACACTCACCGTTAACTTCTGTTAACTCAAACCTGCACGGAGATTTTAGTTTAAGTTAACGAATGTTCCATTTAACCGAATTTCTCGTATATTATTGTTTCCTCTGTTGTTGAGGAGGTTATTGGATTAATTCTCGCATCATCTGGAAAGTAAAGAGTTTTTTTATAATATCCATATTTACAGAAATATCTTTACATGACTGTTCGAGTATTTCGAAAGAAATCTCCCCCCCCCCCCCCCAACGGACATAAATATTGGTTCGAGTTATCCGGTAGAGTTAACGAGTAGTTTTTATATCCAAGTATTAGAGCAGAATCCAAAGGAAATGCTAAAATAGTTCGAATTACTGAAGGTTCGAGTTATCTGGTATTCGAGTTAACGGAAGTTGACAGTATATAGAAGGGAGAGAAAACAAAGAAGAAATTGATAATCTAAGTAACCACAAGTATACGTCATTTATAAACAAGAAGTTAAAATATGGTTGAAGAAATACGCTTACCATACAGGCACATGACGTCTGATCAACGTTTACGTCAGACAATTTAACTTGGCATTGTTTTGACGTTGATATGACGTTGTGTGAACACTTGGAAAGAATAGCTTGTTTGTACCAAAATTAGAATATTTTCCATCCTCTTCTGCGAGATAATCTTTCTCAAGCCGAATCTCCACAAGGCGAAAATTGTCGTGCGGGCGACGTTTTCTGCTGCTCCACATGCGCAGTAGCAATATTTTGCAATATCTAATCACGTCGCGGCGGAAAAAACCGAACGGCAAAAGGTAGAAATGATTTCAATTTTTCGCGGCTTGACATTTTCCGCAGTAAAATTGACTAATAAAATTCTTTGAATTTTACCTATGTAATCAAAAAAGATTCTGGAACGCAAGTAAACAAAACTTGGAAAAATCTGATTGGGCGGTGGGGGGAAGGGAGGGAGGATTGTAAACTGTGGCTTTACAACATACAGTATAATAGGTTAATAACGAACACACAAATTATTTTGACCCACGCAAATTGAAAAATTACTCTCGCAAATTGAAAAATAACCCACGCAAAAATCAGACTCACGCAATTATTTTGACTCACGCAAAAATCGTAACCCACATACCCACGCACACACGTAACCCACGTAACCACGTACGCACGCAAGCACGTTACTCACGGAATTTAGCAGACTCCCTCTTTAGAAGCCTTACTTTAGGTTCAATTAGGTTTACTCACCTTCTTGTGAACTCTTTGAAATGAGAACTTAGCTACTTTTTTTATATTTACTTGCTATTTGCTTGTTTGTAAAATTAAAATACAGTTAGATTGTAAAACACCAAAGACAATGAATTGTGGGATACCAATCTGTCTAATCTTCCCCCCGTTATTATTTTCAATCATTTTTCTTATTTCTCTCTCTCTCTCTCTTTTTTTTTTTTTTTTGCGAAATCCCACTATGTAAATGCTGAAGCTCCAGACATCATAGACTATCTGGTCTGTGAAATGAACCTACAGAAGTAAGAAAAAATGGCGGAATCAGATGTAGGCAAACGTTTTTAAACTTTTTCGAGTCGAAGAAAATCTTGAGAGTTAAAATGTGTAAACTGCCTTAAAATAGCATCTATTAAGCTCACAAGATTACCTTTCATGTTATATATCATTACTTTTTAATAGACGTGGTAACACTCATAAAACGACATCATAAAAAAATTAAGAGTGACAAAACTAGTGAAGATTGAAATTATTCCGCGGCGCCGAAAAAACCGCGGCGGAAAATGTTGCCCGCCGCGACATATAGTATAATTGTTAGATCTAAATATCTAACCCACTTCACACAAAGATGATCAATAACATACTGAATTGGTTTACTTCCAGTTGAATATATAAATTTTTTGAGGATACGTTTGTAGCATATTCTCATTTTCTAGGTATATAAATAAATACATCACCATGACAGCATAGGAACACTATATAGTGTATACACAGTACCATGAGTGTAGGTTTAACCTACGCTCTATTTTACCAAAGACGCCCTTCGCTATAATTTGACGGGTTACTTTCAATACCGTACTTTTGATTGATATATTTAGGGAGTCATGATAGATATCATGCTTAAATTGTTATATAATGACAAATTTTGCTAAGTTTCAAACGAGTACGATTTAAAACCAGTGCGATTTTCCAAAATCGTCTCATGGCGTCATCGGGCGAGAATCATTTTGTTTTTCTTTTCAAAAAAACTCATCTTTTTTTCTAACATCAAGATTATTTGGACTTTTATTTATTTTAGATCAAATAAAAATGTAAGCAATTACAATTAGAGGTGCTACACGGATCGTATGTGTGACGTGTGACAGAATCTCAGAGTTTCCATTTTTGATGTGTCAGTTGCTCTTCAAAATAGCTTAGTCTATGATAAGTCAAAATCCCAGCCATAACTTGCTGTCAGACACTCCAATCTCGCTCTTCTTCATCGAAAATAATATTTTTGACTGATATTTTTTACACTTCAATAGACGATTGTAAAATAAAGAAATAATAATAATAAAAATTGACTTATTAATGTTCAGACTTTCTTTTTCTTCAAAACCTTTCCAGGCAAAACTTTTGGCAATGTAATCTTTGCAAATCACAGAGTAACCCGTGAAGAGGAGGATGCGGAATAGGATATGCTTACTGATAAATTGTGAGCTATCAAAAGTTGTAGAGTAATAAAGTTCTTCAACGAAAATAATATTAAAGGTACAAAATCACCCTCGGTTTTTGTTTTTTTTTAATTTTTCTTCTGTGGTCCAGATGAAAGTTCATATTGCTACTAACATATTCTGAAGATTTGACTCCATAAGAATGAATATTAGTGGAGATATAATT
>JAULBZ010002161.1:0-19509 GCA_032360805.1 Neoturris breviconis
TGCTGATGTATTGTAATTGACTAAGTTTGACCCTGATAATTTGCGATAGCAATTACTTTAGAGAAGAGTACTTAAAAGTGAATTATAGTCTCAAAAGTTAAAAACCAGACAGTTTTCATTGCAAATTATCAGGCTCAAAGTTGATGTTTTACATATAAAAAAAATGCCTATAGTGTTAAGATAGTTTTTTTTAAAAAAAACTTGAAAAGTTAGGGCATAAACTTTCGCGAATGAAGGAATGTGAAATATTTCGCGAGCATAAACTTTCACGAATAAGTCTTTTCAGAATTTCCAAAACCATAAACTTTCGCGAAAAGACCCAAAATTCGCGAAAGTTTGTGCCCGCAAAAGTTTGTGCTCTTAAAGTATGCTCTGACCTTTTTTTTTATAATCTGATGTTGACATTAATCTCCAACAACAAACAGATTGTAGTGTACAGAAAGAAAATAAATGAAGGAAGCGAGAGGCCGGAATCCTTGGAATGATTAATTGAGATTGCTTGGTTGAAAAACATCAGATTATGCAATTTTTAACTACGAATACGTTTTCTTCGCCCAATAATTGATCAGAGGTCTAATACCGCTACGAATGTTATACAATTATTACTGTTCGTACGTTTGTACGAACAAATGTAATGAGGTCAGCAGTTCCATTTAAGCAAAGGAAATAGTGCGATATTTGGATATTGGGTCAGCTAAATAATTGTTGAGTTGACATAAACCTGTTACCTGAATATCTCAGTCTGTCAAGCCTAAGGTCAACCTCGTTTCCAGGGCTTCTTGCCTCTTCTGTGTTACGAAAAGGCAAGAAGCCCTGGGAACGAGGTTGGCTTAAGGTAATACGAGCAAAAAGCTGATGTCAATATAATGGAACTGGTAACCAACCATAAAATGCAAAACAAATACTGGAGTAAAAGCATCTCAAGATCCACTGACATTTTCCAGCTTTCTTTGTTGAAAATTATAAACTTTTTTCCCAGCAGGATCGAATTTTCAAATTCAAGGCTATTCACAGTTTTCAAGGTCAGTTGGTAACCCTGTCGTGAGATATTAGCCTGGAAATAGACATTCACTTATTTAACTCGGTGGGCATACTTGTTAGCTTTTCAGTACGAGTTATGCTTCGCAAAAACACGAACTAAGAATAAATCAAGTTAGCTTGTTTTTCACTCACTGCAAATTTGTTTGTCATTTGTTTTTAGGTACAACGAGAATCGAGTGATGTGTTACAACAAAAACGTTCTATTGGAAGAGAACCGGAGGGAAACAGTGTCTTGTTAGAGCGACTACAACATTGATTATATAATTTTTTATAAAATATTTGTATTTATTCATGTTTTCCTGTCTATTTTTACTGCTGAGCCTTGCTAAGAAATGTTAGCCTACTACATACCTTAACCCTATTCGGGCCGGTGCCCTCCCCCCTGCTAAGCTTTTATATATAACTTTTAATGAATGGCTCATATGACTAGAAATTTTGTGACTTTTCCTACAATTTATCTACAACCGATCGCATAAATTATGAGACATTTTACGAATTTCGTCAAGCAATACAAGCCACAAGTAAAACGTAAGTACTGAAAATGACCACTAGACGTCCCTTGAGATTTATCCGAGTAGACTTAAAGCTTAGATTTTTGTAAACTCGACAATTCTGCTGTTCCTAGCAGCCTAGTATCCTTGGAGCATATTCGAAATTTCTGTATAACTTCTGATTCGCTAATCGTATTAGGCCCAGAATTGGTGACTTTTCACGTTATTGTATTCGGAAACTGCTGATCAAAAAATCTTTCCAAAAGGTTTCTCCAAACGGACGCAGGAATTAAAATTTGATCAGGTGGTAATAATACAAGGAGAGAGAAGAGAAATTAACGAATAGATAATTCTTTCTCTTTTTATAAATATATATAAAACTGTTTCACAAGAACTACCCAGTGGGCAAACACTTGTTCAAACTCCACAGCAAAGACGCGAGAACAATGTCATCGACGTTGCTTTAGCGACTTTGAACAAGTTTTCTAATAACAGAGGGTACTGAGCAGTGTTCGAAATAAACAAATAATCACTGTGGGAGAGCGATTTAAAGCATAGATAATCATGGTAGCCTGAAGCTATGCTAAAAATCAATCTACCACAGTGATATATACATATTTCCAGCACTGTGGAGGAGGGCTTGATATCAATAACTTATCCAACCTTCAACAATGTTATATTCTTAACCTATTTTATTTTGTTGCAAAATTTACTTTTCCTTTGTAAATGCAGTAGTCTAAGATAATCACTGTGGAGGAGCGATCTTTGAGCAGTAGTAAGTTAGTAGTGATTATTTACTATTATCTCGACCACTGAAAATTCTTATTCGATTATAAAGGCTCTCTCTCACACTCCAATTTCAATAGTTGAAGTAATATTTTAATCTCAAAGTAATTTTCGAGTCTGAAAGAGTGCATTAAAGTCAGTGATTTTCAAGTTTCTTCTTAAAAAAAAAGCCATTTCACCTCAATCGATGACTCTCGTCCGTAGAGATTCTACTGTATGTTTTATATTAAACCCTACTATGCGAAGTACGTTTCACCTTCTCCAGAAGAGATTATATGAAGGTGTGACTAGAAAGTAATGACGAGTGACGATTACTATGAGATTTGTCGTTTGCAAAACACTCATTTTTAATTTGTTTCATATTGTGTGAAGAGATCAGCTCCTCTTACAAGTTCACCATTCATACCTTCTGAGTATATATACCTAGCCATATCTGTGACTGGCGGTTCAGGGTCTGAACGAGCAAATTTCACTGCTTCATCTACTAAGCTTTTGATTTCTTGATCGATTGCCTAAGAAGAAAAAACAAATTTAATACCACACGAGACGAAATAAACGCATACAGAGAAGAACGATGAATATCATAGATCATCGGAAAAAAACGTTCAATAGCAAGTTCGATGGTACAACCATGCCGGCATATGGGGTCTTTTCAACATAAAAAAGACGTCGAAACAACATCTTTTATTACGTTAAAAAAACGTCACGTATGCATTGGAAACACCCTTCAAGAACACAAAAAACTAGTTTTTAGGCCAGCCTAAAGATAACTGACGCCACACCACGGGTGACATCAGGTAGTGATTCTAAGCCTAAATATAACTGCCGGACATCAGCTGAACACTATACTCAAAAAACACTCCTCCACAGGTGATGTCCGGCAGTTATTTTCAGGCTTGTCACGTAACTTAGAGAGAAGGACTTGATTCTCACAAACCTTTGTTTCCGCAGCATTCGTTAGATTACCAGCAAGTATTCGTTCCTTGAAACCCGTGATGGGATCGCGTTTCTGTCTTATTTCTTGAACTTCATCTCTACTTCGATAACTTGTACCAGGATCACTCATACTGTGACCGAAGTATCGATATGTGTTCAACTCTAATATGAACGGACCCTAGAAAAAACAAAAGTTTCTAGGGACTGCCTCAAAAATAAGATTTATAGATTAGAGTATTGAATCAACGATCTTGCAATGAATTGGTTTCTTCGTGCTGAAGAAACCAATTCATTGGAAGATCGTTGACTATCCCTTCTGTGCAGTTTCCTTTCTGTTGAGATGGTCCCTTTGAGGTTCTGTCTATCATTGCTCCGATGTATTTGCACATTATGCAGGGCTCGAAATAACAGCCGGTCATCGCCGTGGAGGAGAGATTTTTCAGAATATTTTCAGCCTAGTTGGCTGAAAATATTCTGAAAAATCTCTCCTCCCCAGTGATGACCGGCTGTTATTTTGAGCCCTGATTATGACATATTTCTAAATATGATTATTTGATACAACTATATTACTAATATAGAAATAAATAGACAGGTAGTTTCAAAGTATGGTAAAATATTTCAGGGCGGAGTTAATTTACATATTCGTATTTTCAACGTACCAGTGCTCAAAATAAGAGCAAATAAACACTGTGGAGGAGTGAGTTATGAGCAGTTTCAGGTTTCGTGGCCTGAAGCTATCCTCAAGTAATCACCCCTCCACAGTGGCTATTGTGACATACTTTTCCAGTTTTTGTCCAATCAACAGCAAACTTTGATGCTTCTCTTACGCTTACAACACAGTTACCATCTACTTGTATGCCAGGTATAAAATCACCTCTCGTGTAGAATTCGTTCACAAATGAAGCACGTGAAGAAGACGTACCCATACCATAACCATTATTCTCAATAACAAATATGCAAGGGAGTTTCCAAATGGCAGCCATATTGAATGTTTCGAAGATCTATGAAGGAAAAGAAACACTGAGATTAAAATTACAATACGGCACACGGCCTCGGAACAACGTCAGACGCTGCTCACTTGAGATACGCCCGCAAAGATAAGTAGCACGGAAACACAGAGCTCGAACAAATAATGTTGAGGAACATCACTCCTGAGAAACACTGAGAAACCAATGGAAAACACTGAGAAACCAATGGAAAACACTGAGAAACCAATGAACTGCTTTTAAGACATAATGCCATTCTCATATTTACAGATATAATTTGTGTTTGTTCTAAAATTGAGTTAAAAAATCAAAGATATATCAAGACACTTTTCATGAATTTTAGGAGAATAAAAATCGGAAACCATATAGCTTAGTAGATAACGAGTTAAAATAGATAAGTCGTTGGCTAAGAAATAGCGGAGGAAAACACAAGAGAGAGGACACTGCAAAAAAAAAAAAGAAAAAAAAGAGTGATTTCCTTGGCAGCACTTCCGCCGTAACTGCCGTATTCTACCGTAAGTTCCCAGATTTTGGCATTTTGTGCTAAAATTCAAACAACAGCCTTTCTAAGCTAGCAAGATCGTTGACTAAAGGTTTATTTCCATTTGGCGGAAAATTCTGCACGAAAGCCCAAAATAAGACATTCCATTGGTGGAAATGACATCACATTGTCAATTTCTACCAATGGAATGTCTTGTTTGGCTTTAATGCAGAGTTTTCCACCTAATGGAAATCAACCTTAAGAGCTCATTTTTGAGACAAATCTCACCTGTCCTTGGTTGGCAGCACCATCTCCATATAAGGTAACACAACAATGTCCGTTGTTTCTATATTGATGAGCTAAAGCTATGCCAGCACCAAGTGGAACCTAAATTTACGAATCGTCTCAAAACATTTTGTAACAAAAGCGTAAACCCAGTGGGCACAATGTTGTTTAAAGTCCGCAGTAAAGGCGAGATGCTAGAACAACATTTTCAACGTTGTTGTTCTGGCGTCTTTATTACGGACTTTGAACATGTTTTTGTCTACTGGGAAGGGTGTTACGTCAACAAGCTTGCAATGGATTGGTTTATTCGTAACGAAGAATGTAACCAATATTGCAAGATTATTGATACAGTACTATTTTCTGTCAACTAACGTGAAAAATTGTCTGCTTTCTTCGATACAATTACAAGATTATTTACTCCTCTCTACAAATATTGTAAGGAAACAAACCTCTCCCCAGTGAGCAAAACCTTGCTCAAAGTCCGCAGTAAAGTCGCTAGAGAAATACCGAACAATGTTGTTGTCTTTACTGCGGATTTTGAACTTTGCCCACTAGGTTATGATTTGTTTACGATAAATTCCAAATAAATGACAGGGTCAGTGGTCACTGCGGAGGAGGAATTTTGAACATAGTTTCAGGTTTTATAGCCTGAAGCTATGCTTGAAAATCACTCTTCCACAGGGTTTATTTGCTCATATGTCAACCAATTATGGGTGTAGAATGGACACCTATCTTTTTAGAAAGAATGTAAACCAGTACTTTACCTTCTACATTGTAAATGGTTACGTTTACAAACCTACAACTGATGGACATTGCCTGCGGAGGAGTGATTTTTTAATATACTGAAAACTATATTAAAGACACTCCACCACTGGTCATGTCGGGCAGTTTTAATCGGTCTTGCATTTATTTATTTTAATGTTTTAGAATTCAGCAAGTATAACTTTGCATAAAACTGATCTAAGATGTCTGATGCATATGCTTCGAAAGTTAATATCACCAGTACACCCCAATAGATAGCCTAAAATAATCTGCTAACTGAATATTTACAAATTTCAAGACCTTGAAATTAAATGATGGTGGAAGTAGCCTATCAATTTCAACATCATTGTCTTAACAAGCTCCAATTTTATATTGTCATTATACCTGGGCACCCACTATTCCATTCCCTCCATAGAACTCGTGACCATACATATGCATAGATCCACCTTTTCCTTCAGTACAGCCAGATTTTCTTCCTTTACAGTGTAAGAGAAAATAGATGAATCAGTTGATATTTTATCATGTTGGGGATTTGATAAATATCCTTTACACTGGCACTGGCAAATCTAATGGCAACAACGAAGCCCTATCAATTGAGCTGGAACCATAGATCCCATTTTCACTGTAGTTGTATTTTATCTTCAGTATCGTAGAGTTCCAATAACAAGCGCTCCCAAAAGTAAGCACTCACCCAGAAATAGGCTCAATTTTTATGGTCAATAAAATGTCACTGATAATAAGTGCTACCCAAAAGTAAGCGCTGCCCAAAAGTTGGTGCTTTTCATAGAAAGTGCCAAATTCCACAAAATAGATTTAATGTTCTCCAGGAGTATGGTAAATCAGAAACAGACACAATTTTAACAATAAAAATTTAACGTCTCAAAAATAAAATCTACCGAGGAGAGTACTGAGTCAATGATCTTGCAATGGATTGGTTTCTTCGTACCAAAGAAACTAATCCATTGCAAGCTCATTGACCTAACACACTTCTGCACAGATTCATTTTTGTAGAATTTTGTCAATTTTAGTTGATTTAACCCTAACAAAAAAGTTGGTTTTGGAGCGAAATTTTGAGATGGTCCCTTACTGTAATGATCTAATATCCTTAAAATGACTGGCTTCAATATGCTTCAAAATTGGCACTATAATGACACTATAAATAGATTAAATAAGACGTCTGGAAATAACAATCAGATATCACTTATGAAAGAGTGTTTATTTAGTGTAGTAATATCTTAGTGGTCAAATGAAAGGAAATAATTATTGTGGAGGAGTGCTTCATCAAAAAATCCCTCCTCCACAGCGATTATATGCTGCTATTTTGAAGACAGTATTTTATATCTGAAACCTGTTAATTCAGTTAATATTTGCTTTACTGATCTTCCTTTAATGAGTGTCCATCCATGAGCTCTATATGCAGTAATTATACTATCATCAGGTGATAAAGTATCGTTCATACCAACACAGCATGCTTCCTAAAAAATAAGGACCGGCTCAAAAATTAAATTTATAGTAAAGAGTACCACTGAATAAATCTTACAATGGATAACTGAATCTGTACAGAATTGCATCAGGTCATCAAACTTGTAATGGATTGGTTTCTTCGGTACGAAGAAACCAATCCATTGCAAGATCGCTGACTCAGTACTCTCCTCTCTAGATTCTATTGTTGAGACAGTCCATAAGGTTTACCTGGCCAGAATAAAGATGACAAAATCCTCTTATAACTCTTTCTTTATATAGTTTAGATGCTTCTTGTTCCATTCGACGTATGGTCACCATTTCTTTATAATATTTTAAAGCTTCGGTACGAGTAAGAATAGAGCTGTCTGGTAGTTCTACTCCGTCAAGCTTGTGATACTTGTAAGGCTAAAAATAAATATCAATGCGTGTAAGATAAAAGTGGATTTACATTAGGCGAAATCAGAAGACATTCCTTTGGTAACTTAAGAAGATTATTATGATTATTTTGATATGGCAATGCTGGAAATAGGCGCAAATAATCACTGTGGAGGAATATATTTTAAGCCTGTATTTATGCTCAAAATATGCTTCTCCACAGTGATTATTTACTCTTATTTTCAGCGCTGTACTGCTATAATCAGTGGTCGAAATAAAAGTAAATAATGTGGAGGAGTGATTTTTAAGCATAGTTTTGGGCTTTCTAGCTCTCATTTCACCAAATAATGGCATTTTGTACTGGAATTCAAATAGCTTAATAAAGCGAATAAAATATTTCAGATCTTCTAAACACAATGCTTTGTAGCTTTGTAGTCTTAAAGCTCAGAGGTCAATTCTGCATAATGATTATCTACACTTATTTTGATCAATCAGAGCTCGGCTATTCAGGTATTATTCATATCAAACAGTAATAAAATTCATAGCAAATAAGATAGAAACAAAATAAAACATTTACCTGACCCTGTAATGGCAAACAGCAAGGTTTCATATAAGAGAAAGAATGAAAAAAAAGAAGTCAATTTTATGTATGAAAAATGATGTTAAGGAGGAGGTAAATTAAATGCGAACCAACCATTATTCCTAATTTCTATCCTGTCTCTATGTTCGAAGTAAGAGTAAATAATCCCTGTGGATGAGGGATTTTTGAGCATTGCTTCAGGCTTTCTAGCCCGAAAAAAAGTTCCAAAATCACTTATCCACAGTGATTATTGGCTCCTATTTTGAACATTGTTGTCTGTAAACAATATCTGTTTATAAGCTCAACCTGGCTTACTTTCGCTCAAACATATTTTTACATGAGTTCAATTTTCTGCCTAATGGAAATCAACCTTTATTTCAAACACTGAAGAATATAAACATAATTTACAGTGCTTGGTTGTTATTCATCCTAACGGTTGGTTTACACTAGGTATAAACATTCACTGCAATAGTCAATGGGAGACATCCCTTTAGCAAAAATTAACATTGCATGAATTTCTACTAGCTTTCACAGCATATTTTTCACAAAGTGGAAATCAAATTCATGTAGGCATTCCCCTGTGACGGAGCATCTTTGGAAGCTGATTTACAGCGTGAATTTAGAGGCCTGGAATATTATAAGTCCATATACAAGCCTTGAAATAACAGCAAGAGATCACTTGTGGAGGGGTGTTTTTTGAGTATAGATTTCAGCTTGACAGCTGAAACGACAATCATTTCAAGGGTTGGAAAATAGCCTGTTGGCTGCAAATTAGCCTCTAAAATACTCCTCAACAGAAGAATACCGTCATGAATTCAGAGGCCTGTCAATTATATATTTTCCCACCGAAAAGTAGTTGTATTTAACTAACATTATTATGGGACCTGTCTGCCGATCTGGATGATCTTTTTCATCTGCTGTTCATTTTAAAGATACTTTACTGTATTAACACAGGATACCACTAGACTCTGCTGACACATAATACCTAAACATAATCTAATATACGTTTTTTTAATGTCTAAGAAAGATTCAGGCTATGTTCATGGATTTTGCATAGAACTATCCGAAATCATTTGGGGAGGAGTATTTTTGAGTATAGTGCATTTTTATATACTAAAAAAAACACTCCCCCACAGGTGATGTTCAGCTTGCATAAAGGCACACTCACCAGCAATTGAAACTCCATTGAATCTACAGTAGAGCTCATCTTTCGCAACTGGTTACATAGAGCTGGAATAACCTAATGTGTTAAAATTAAGAATACGTTTGGAAAGCGCTCGGAATAAGAACCAATAATCACTGTGATAAGTAATTTTTAAGCAGTAGTCGCAGGCGATAAAGCCCATTCATCATGATTTATTCTTATTTCAAAATAATGTTGGAAGATTTAGTAACAATCAACAAGAGTCAAAATACATAATATATATTACAGACACATTTTAGGGCAAGAAGTTACATATACAAATTTCTATGCATTCACATTAAGAAAACGTATTCCACATTACAAAGGGAATTAATTTGAAGCACTGTATAATTTAGGGACTATCTCCAAAATTCGTTCTCAGGAGAAGAGTGCCGAATCAATGATCTTGCAATTGATTGCTTTCTTTGTACCGAAAAAACCAATCAATTGCAACCTTGTTGACTTTTTACACTCTTCTTTGTGGATAAATTTTTCTAAATTTTATTGCTTTTATTGGTACTTTAAAGCTGTTAAAATATCTGCTTTTTGAAATGAATTTTGGAGATGGTTCCTTACACCCATAGAAAAAAAATAATAATGCTAAAATTAGAAAAAAAGTGTTAGATAAGTTTAAAAGAAAACCAAAAAACTTTCCCCAAACCAAAAAACACTACTCGCAATATCAATATCAATTTCTTCCTGAAAAGGCGTACGGTTACAAAAAATAAATACAATAACAAACCTGGCTGGTAGTAGGAAATGTTTTCAATAAACCCACTTTCTTTATTGCTAATGACAGGGCCATTTTTTTTATTTTCTATCTATTCTGTAATTAAAAGAAAACATTAGTTCGTCAGTCACACTCAGACAGTTAACCAACAACTTTTAATTGAACGAGTCATCGAAATAAAAGTGATAGGTTAATTTGGGATAAAAAAACCCTAAATCATCTGCAATGGAGAGTCATTTTGTTATAAAGCAAATCCACCACAGAATTATTAACTCCAGTGCTCAAAATATGAGCATGTAATCACTGTGGAGGAGTGGATGCTATGAAACCTCCTGTAAGGATGCTCAAACATCACTCCTTCAAGGTGTTAATTTCTTATTATTTTGAGCACTGTAACTCCATTCAGATATTTAAATATGGTTATCTCAATCGGTGTAGTTCCTAGACACAGCTACGGTGTTCGAAATAAGAGTTAATAATCACTGTGGCGGAGTGATTTTTAAGTGAGTTTTTAGCATAACTTCAGGCTATAAACTGCAGGTATTAGCTTATGGGCCAATCTATGAAATAGTCACCCAAGGGATGGAATTTCCAATTTCCAAATCAAATGCTAGTTTTATGGTGTTTTGATGGCAAAAAGGTTGAATTTTAAGAATTCAATGAGTTTTTACAAACAAAATGATAGAATATAAAATATTTGACAGTTTTCTGTATTAACACACTGTAAACACCATTTTCACAACTAAATTCATACTTAATCACTCATTTGCTTAGTTCTGTTACATTTTTATCATAAGCCCATTAGACACATAACTTTTCTAAGGTTCTAATATGTATGGAGTATCATTTCATTGTAACTTAAAGACTAGGCACAAAACTGATCAAAGAGGTTTTCTCCCTTGTAACAAAAAGTGCCTAGAATTTCTCCCCTTATGCCTCTTGCAATTACAATGAATAGAAATTTTAAAACTCCAAGCAATTTTTGTACATATCATATCTGTGGCTGAAAATATTCTGAAAAATCTCTCCTCCACAGTGATGACCGGCTGTTATTTCGAGCCCTGGTAATTATACAAACATCATACAATTGCATCATTTCAAATGCAAAAACGACGGACTGGAATTGTGACAAATGTGCATGAATTTGTAAAGCTAGCAAAAATCAAATCTTCTTCTTTCGTAATCACAACTTGCTTGTCTGAGGATATCAGAAAAGCAATTATTACAGCAGAAAGTTATGAGTTGCAGTATTTCGAAAAGAAAAGAATGGACTTTGACTTAGGGGAGAAAGACAAGTTCATGCTGGTCCAAGCCGCATTTGATAACCGTGGACATGTCACTTTTAATAAATAATTTTTGTTCACTAATTAGACAAAGATATGAAAACTAACGATTGTTTAAGGAATGTTTCCTTTTTGCCTTGCAATGTCACAACCGGAACAGTACTGTTATTGATGAATCTGGAGTCCTAAAATAAGTTTAGAATTGTTCTCTGATATTTTATCTGACTGTATTTTAGCAGTGATCATCAAATTCAGTGAAAAAACAATGATTGTTTTTTTTCCAATCAGTGTAAATGTCCGGAACACTACCAACTTAAGATTCTATGCATTCAATTTAATTAAAAATGAGCTCATTAATGAAATGATTCCTATGACTTCTTTAAATTGGAATTCCCCCCCATTTCAAAATATTCAGAGGAATTAACAAAACAGATTTCATGAAAAAACCATGCGGTTTTTGCACTTCATGTCTGGAACACACTTTAATCAAGTACTGAACAGGGGGAGTATTTATTTTTCTTTGAAATTGTTGTTTATTTTTAAGTACTAGGTCTCAATATTTATACAACATATATTTCATCCAAATAGCATCACTCTGCATGAAATATTATAAGAAAATATGTTTGTGATGTCACGTCTGGAACGTATGGAAATATTAAGGATAGTAGTGATAAAAAACAATATCTTGTCATATAAGCATTATGTTGCCTGATAAGATTGAGGCTAGCTTTAATAGGTCTTAATATATAAGGAACAGCTGATATACTCGAGTTCCAAACAAACAGCTAATAACATATGTGGAGAAGTGTAGTACATTTTTCATTGTCAAGCATAGAGTATATGAAACTATACCAAGAATGTACTTCTTCACAGTGCTTATGCTATATAAAACAGCTGGTGGTCGAATCAAATAAATAAGTTTTTGAGCTAGATTTTATTAGCTTCAAGACAGAAAAACACAATTTTAAAGAAAAGGTTTATTGTGAATATTAAAAAAAATTAAAATTTCTGAAATCAGAATTTCTCTTTGAGAAGTGAATTATCTGAAATCAAAGGTGATTAGTCAAACCATAATTTGACACGCAGACACATATAGATGAATAAAATTAAGGTAAAATTAAAAAAGGAATATAAAAACTGTCTAGTATATAAACCAGTTAGTTGCATCCAAAGCAGTTTGCAACAAGACGAAAATATGAAAAAAATAATCATTAATGTCAGTGGACTAACCTATGAAACAACTGATCAATGCCTTGAAAGATATCCAGGCACATTACTTGGTGACCCAGAAAAAAGAAAGAACTATTTCGTACACAGTCAAAATATATACTTTTTCGATCGTCATCGCTTAGCGTTTGAAGGAATACTCATGTATTATCAATGTTTTGGTCGAGTTGTTTGCCCAGAATATGTTCCCGATGAAATATTTGAAGATGAACTTAATTTTTTTTTAATAGAGTGTGAGTATCTACGGATAGCTCGCGAAACAAAAAGATTTGTGATAAGCCCAATCACAGGGCATGATAATACTGACATTCAATCTCGTGTATGGAGAATAATGGAAAATCCACAGAGTTCATTCGGAGCACAAGTACTATCAGCTGCTTCATTAGTAATGACAGTAGCATCAGTAGCGCTAGCTTGCCTTTTCCCTGGAGATAATGACGATAAACAAAGAATGTATCGCGACATATTTCCAGCAGAAATTACTTGTTTTGCTTGGTTCACTATCGAATATCTCACAAGATTATGGTCATGTCCAAACAAAAAGAAATTTTTAAAGAGCTGTATTGATATTACAGATTTAATCACACTAGTAGTATTCTACAGCTCACTGGCCTTAACATCTACAGAAGCTTCTTCAACTAACATATTAAAAGTATTCCGATTAGCTAACGCATTTCGTGTGTTTCGTTTAACACGCTTCTCAAATGGATTACAATTGCTGATTTATACAATATACAAAAGTAAAACTGATTTGCAAATACTCTTTGGATTTTTAGCTTTCTTTATAATGATTTCAGGAACATTGATTTACTTTGCAGAAGCTAATGTGGAAGGATCTCTATTTAATGATGGTGGTATTTTTGATGGCATTTGGTTTAGTGTAATTTCCTGTACTACAGTTGGCTATGGTGATATTGTTCCTGTAAGTCTTCTCGGAAAAGTAATTGCCTCATTGACAATAACATTTGGTGCAATGTTTGTACTTCTACCTGTCCTAAAACTTGTAAGCGCATTCAGTGATGCATTGAAAGCAACGAGAGACCTTCTGTCTACTAATGGTGAAGTTCAAAAGCAAGATGCTCCAAATGAGACAAAATAACAATGAATATTTGCTCAGCCTTATCAAAGAATATGACTATTCTGTGTTCTACAGTTTTTAAAATAATTATATCCCTGGCTATTGTTTAAGAAATCTTCTCAGCATTTTGTGCTAAACTAAATTAGACCAAAATCAATAACAATGAAAGTGCATGGAAGGTTAGGGACAATAAAAAATAAAATAAAATCTACAGAGAAGAGTACTGAGTCAATGATCTTGCAATGGATTGGTTTTTCGTACCAAATAAACCAATCCATTGCAAGTTCATTTACCTAACACACATCTGAACAGATTCTGAGATGATCCCTTAGTGTTCGAAATAAGGACAAATAATCACAGTGGAGGTGCAATTTTTGAGCATTGCTTCAGGTTTTCCTCCACAATAATTATTTGTTGTTATTTCAAACACTGAAGGGTATTATGTCAACAAGCTTGCAATGCATTGTTTTCTTCAGCAAGAAGAAATCAATAATTGCAAGATCGCTGACTCAGTAATTCTCTCTGTGTAACTGTTACTTTTGAGTAATATAACAATAGAAGAATTTTATAGTCACTTGGACGCTCATTATACGCTCCTATCCAGGATGTTATCAGATACTAGTGGTCAAAATAAGAGTAAATAATCACTGTGAAGGAGGAATATTTGCATGTTATTTGCATGTTATAAGATACTACTGTACTTACTACTGGACAAATTTTGTTTGATACTGAACATGGTGTCCAGTATGAATACATCCAACCAGAAAAACAAATGGGCACTGATATATATAAATATATAATTGTGGTGTGGTGTATCTTTTCGATGCCTGCCAATTCGGGCAAGCAAACGTAAAGTTTTACCCGTCCAATGAAAATCCGAGAAATAGCCTAGCCGAGCTATTCAAATATCTCCTAAAAATGAAGGCTGGAGGAAGGGGGGGGGGTCACACCGACCTCGTGAACCTCGAACACGAGACAATTAAACTTTGCCTTCACAAACATAAAAACAAATATTTTAATTCATAAAGTTATTCATCTAGAATACGTAGTGATTACATACCTAGGCACATCATTGAGGCCCTCGTCCTGAAAAAAAATTGCAGAATGTAGACTACACATGCCAAATGAATATCTTAATATTATTAAATTTTGTTTTACTTGTGGTACAAATTATGATAGACACTATTTTTTGTTTTAAAGAGTAAACTATCAAAATCAAGGCCTGTCCATTCGGGCAAGTGTACCACTAAATTCCTTCAAATTCACTTGCTCGAATCAACTTTCAACCGTCACTGACGTTCAGGCAAGTGTTAAGATATACCACCGGTGGAGAACTCACAATATGTTTATGTTCATCTCAATACTAATACTGTACAAACTGATACAAGGACATACCAAAGCTCCCTAGTACGTATATAGCGTTTTAATACATCCTTGATTTGTAACAGTTTGCCTAAGAAATAAAGCATAGGGAGGATGTATGGCCTATACTGGTGAACTCCAAATGCGAAGATATAATTATCACTAGTCTTCGTTGCAACAACTTTCACGCACACGGTAGTGATCACAAAATATGATAACGTAAACACAACTTTATTCTGTTCAGTGTATGACGTTATAATCCAATTACAATACAATAATCTAAAAACAAAGCAATATAATTAAAAGGTGAGCGGTGAGACAAATAAAGTCTACTGCTGCTAGAACCGAGTGAGAGAGAAAAACTATACGAAACAGTTTTCTAAAATAAAGAATTCCCAAGATATAGTTGATGTAAAATGATAGTTTTTGTAACCGGTTTAGCTCTGGATTTTTTTTAGGTACCTAGCAAGCTATAGCTGTAGATAGCTACATTCAATAAAATTTACGAACCCCAGAGTTTAATTGGACGTGTTAAAAAACTTATTGCTGTAGATTTAATGTTTTTATGTTCTTTAATACCAAATCAAATGTTCCATTATCACCATTATCCATCATGTTTCATTATCATTGTCTGGCAATCGAGGTTTGCTCTGATCTTTCATTTATGTCTACAAATTTGGTACCAGCCCATACTTAACAAAAAGGCCGTTTTTGTGCCGTATATTGTACAAAAATATATTATTCTGTTTATTGTTTGTATATACTCTTACTATAGAATAATAGCATTTCCATAAGTTGCATTTGATTATTTGACGTCGCATCAAAAATCTTTTAATAATTGTCTAACTTTGTGAACGCATAACTTTCTCACTGTTGACAGTAGAGTGGTGCATTTTTTTGCATTATTTAGCATTAGAAACTGGCTTTTGCACTACTGTGCTAAAGGCGGTTCAGTAAAATTATGCCACTGGGTACAAGCCAACTGTTTCTACTTGCATTCACGCTACTCATGAACCACTTGACCACTAACAGGACCACTGATTCATGCCGACGGTTATTACGGGCCTCTGTATCAAGCCGACTGAGGGCACATAATTAGTGGTGTGTTGCAGGGCCAATGCGGTTCACAAGCTGACTGACCACATTTATTATAGTTTATATATATTCCACATGTCAAAAGGTTACACCTTGTATCATTATCTGAGTGACCCCATACACTCGCCAATCTGTATACAGTATATATTATATTTGCAAGAAGCTCTCTCTGTGCATATGTGTATTCATTGTCCCTGTGTGGCTAACCAAATGATCAATTTGCAATGAAACTTCATACTTCTATCTATTTGTGGGCGTGAAACACGTTCCAAGAGTTGAATATTTGGTATAAGCAGTGCTTTCTGGCTAAATTTCAATTTTAAAGTTAGTGGCGCCATATAGCCACAGCAATTTATTTTTCCAAGTTCGGTTTCCGATAGTTTCAACCTTGCACTATGTATATTATTTTTGCTAATGATATTAATGGTGCATTTGATTCGGCATTCCAAGTCAACTAATCAAACTGATCACTCGGTTGTGCAAAAAAAGTTATCCATGGGGTTGTCTTTATTACTCTAGACAAATATGAATAAACTAAGTAAAGTCGGTGTTTTTTGATGTGACAACGACATTAAAAATGACAGCTTAAAAGATAAACATTGTCTTATCAATGTCTGTTCCTCTCGCTCGAAGACTTGTTCTTAGCCTACTATATCTTCAGTATCTTGGTTGTAATATAACGTAAAAAATTATTGTTTCCTAATCAATATTCAATTTGTTCAATTTTTTAATGTGCGTTTACGTCGCTTTGATCTTGCTTTGTTTACTTTCGTTTTCATTATTTGGTTACCGTCAGTTACCGATGCGACGGACGTTAATTATTCAAAATGGTAACTTAAAAAATTAATTTATTAGTTTATTTTATTATTTGCCTCGATTATTTTTACTTGCTGGTAGAATGTTCTACTTTCGGCATTTGGGTTAATGCAGAAACTCAGTTTGATCAGTGGGAAAAAATTGAATCAAACAAGCAGATTGCTCCGATCCCAAAAAAACAAACCAGGTCGCAAGCAGGTTTGATCGGTGGGCCCACAAATCAATCTGAATCCGAATCAAATGCAAATTGGGTTTGATCCGTGTGATTAGTAGGCCCACTAAAGTGCGAATCAAATGCACCCTAAGGCTTTGAATACGGGTCGGATCTTATCTTGCCTCGTCCATCCGCGACTTCTGTTGACCTTGTTACTCGCAATACAGCGCTTCCTGTTTCGTCATCAACCTGTACCAGCAGCTTTGGTTGAAACCGTTACTCATGATGCAATTGCCTCTGTTATTTTCACTATCAATAACATGCAAACTGAGTTACAAGCACTAATATTGCCTGTAATCATTGAGGGTATTGCTGCTGCAGTTTCTGTTGTTCCGAGCTTGGTCACCGTCAATTTCTCTACTTCGATTCCGGCTAATGTTTTCGCAGCTCCTGCTTCGCTGATGACTTATCCTAATGGTAATTTGCATTTCCGACATATTGCCATTTGTCCTGGAACCAAAAATTGACCTCTTCCTTGTTGTGTAAAGTTCCTTGCTGTAGGAATATGGCATGCGCTCTGGATGCCGATCTTAAAACGGGTCTAGCGGTGCAGATATTAATACCCCCAACAGCGCATACCAATCTCGGGTATGGCACATCATAATGTGTACCGTTTCCATTTGTTTTTTTATTCAATTCCCAATAAAATAGTGACCACAGCCTAAAAAGTAAAAATATCATGGTGATATTTTTGCACCTGTGGAATATTTTTGTGTCCGTACTGCCGGGTAGTTTTTGCAGGTCATAAGTAGCGAAAAAAAGGTAAGCGAGACAAAAAAAACAATGGGACACAAGATGTTGTTTGTTTGTATCGCTTGCAAATACGTCAAAGACGAAGTTAGGGATAAAATGTTATTTCCTCCTTCGTAAATGTTATTTACAATTTATGTTTTGTACAGTAGAAAGGTTCTAGAACAGTTTTGGCATTTTTTTTGCCACTTGAAGCAAACGAGTCCTGATTTTTTAATGATTTCTTTAAAATTCTCTGACAAACATTAAGAGGAGGGAAAGTCTATAGGGCTTGTTTTAGTACTTTCTGGGCGGATCTAGATCATAGATGTAGTGTTTCGGTATCTTGGGGACAGTTAAACCGTCGCTTGGGCTTATCTAAACATGGTTTACCAGGGGCCAAACCAAAGCAAAGTCAACAGAAGATACTACATCAGCTGAATCCTAAAACATAACTGTACACAATGTGTCAATGTGTATGTGTGAGGTCAATTCCCCACCACACCGATGTTTCATTTACGGAAATAGCAACAAACCAACAAAACGTCTTCTTCCAAAAACCACTTCGCTAAAACTAAATAGCTATTATATATATATAGCTATATATATATTGTGGATGCAGAAAGAATGAACAGCTGAGTGTATCTATGTTCTTTTTCTCTCAAGAAGAATTAAGAAAGAGAATCTTTCAAATCCGTAGAAAAGTGATCTGAATAGAGAGGGGATGCTACGCGTGCGTTGAACAGCTAGCTCTAGGTATAGCTATTAGCCAGCTACCTAGTTACACACGATCATAGCTACACAACAAACAGACGACGAGAAAATTACTGGGGGCGAAACCGCCAAACCAAAGTCAACAGAAAACATCACATCAGCTGAATCCGACGTCACACAATGTGTGCGGTCAATATTTATTCCCTACCAATAAACATCTTCTTCTAAATTAACCACCCCCGCCGCTAAAAAGCTGAAGTGGATGTAGATGGAGGTTAGCAGATTAGCTAGAGTAGCTTAGCTTAGCCTGCTTAGCCTAGCTAAGCAGCTAAGCAGGCTAGCTATAGAAAGAATAAACGGCCGAGTACATGTTCTTTTCTCTCAAGAGGGGATCTTTCAAATCCGTGGAAAAGTGGTCTGAATAGAGAGGGGATGCTGGATGACCCGGTTCCGTTGAACAGCTAGCTAGCTACGATCGTACAAACAAACAAACAGACGTCGAGCAAGGAAAACATTTACTTGACAGTTATTTACCATATATGCAAGCTTGTTGGTGTACAGTACATCAGCTGCTTTCGGTAATCAAAAAAAGTAGGACCAGAGACTAGGTCTTGATCTTGGACTAGCGACCCATATACCGGATATGTTGAGATACACGGCACACATGCTAACATTTAACAACAATACAAGTGTGTGTATCATATAACAATGATGTTTGAACAAGAATCGCACTCTCCTACGCAGAGGCCAGCGCGCGGAAAGGCAAAAAGGCGAAAAAGAGGTGACGAGGGCACTCCACCGTGTTACATCCTATAATTACGCTGTATATTATGTCGACTATGGCCAGCCCATGTTCGGTAAAGTATACACCGTTCCACTATATAAACCTAG
>JAULBZ010002162.1:0-19509 GCA_032360805.1 Neoturris breviconis
TTTGTTACCTGTTCAAAGTCAGCAAAATGACATATATTACGTTGTTCTAACGTTATTTTGCTGACTTTGAACAGGTTTTTGCCGGCTGGGTATGCTCATATATCCCTCCTCCACATTGGTTATTTGTTTTTATTTAAGCACAGTACTTACCACATCTTTATCAATGAGACAGTATTTTTCACGAACTTTCATATCTTTAGGTTCACAAGAAGAATATTTCCGCATGACTTTTAACATTGCTTCTTCTTTGTGGATATTTAATTGTCTAAAGACATATCAGTTGAATAAACAAGTAAACATAAGCAGAAAAAGGTCACCAGTAACGCTGTTCTTTACTGCTGACTTTAAACAAGTTTTTGCCCTCTAGGTTAACAGTCAACCATTTTGCAATTTGTTAATCACCCCCACTGTTACCTTCTTTGGTAGAACTTATTCGCACTAGAAAAACGCATTGAACATGGAGTAACAAATGCTAAATCAACAGATTACCATTATATTGTTGTTCCGTGATCACTCATCTACTCAAAACAGACTTCTCCGCAGGTGATGTTCGGCAGTTATATTCAGGCTAAAATCTTTATAACAAACCTGAATATAACTGCCGGACATCACCTGTGCATGAGTAAGCATAGTGTTCAGATTTTAAGCACTATACTCAAAAAACACTCCTCCACAGATGTTGTCCGGCAGTTATATTCAGGCTTGTATAAGCCATGAGAAGACCAGCTTAGTTAAATATTTCAATTTACCTGAACATCCTTATAATCCATGGCCACAGTGCCTTAAAGAAAATATCTTCTAATGTAGCATATGATTGGTCACGTCCAGTAGGAGTATCTAAACCCTCGTAAGTAAGTAACAATACTGAATGAATCCGATCTAGAAAAGAAATTGATTTGTGATGCTACATATTTACTAAAATACAATTGAGGGAGATGGAAGGCCAGTGCCTAGACAACTTCTGTGTCAACAACTACAAGAATTGCAACGATTTTAAGAACGCCAAAAACGTTTTACCAGGAATTTCTTTTGTCTGTACACGGATTATTATTCATTGTTTTAGGGCATTATAAATACCTTTATCACTTATAGCTAACTAAATATGCCTTTCGAAAACATAAGAATCATCAATATGAAGCCGTATTCAATTTCAAGCAACTATAAGATTTAACCAGAAGCAGTCTTCCAGATTCACCACCGCATCACCTGTGGAGGAGCGCATTTGAACATAATTTTTATGTTAAAATGCACTCCTCCGCAGGTGGTTTCCGTAGCAAATTTCTTGGACCGGGATGATAACATTATTTTGCTGACTTTCAACAGGTTTTTGCCGGCTGGGCAGTCGTTAAGAGTATAATCACTATGGAGAAGCTTGGTTACAAAACCTGAAGCTATGCTCAAAACTCTCTCCACCACAGTGATTATTTACTCTTATTTTAACCATTGGACTATAAACACTAAAGAAGGTTACATCAATGATCTTGAAATCGATTGGCTTGTTCATTAGAAAGAACCAATGAATACTGCAGGTAACTATGGTAACCTACCTATCACGAGTAAATAACTAACCTATACCAAACCGTAGATCTTGTACAATGTTATCGACGCCTTTTAAATAATCTGAATCAATCATTCTTAAACATTCATCACTGAATCTTCGAAAAGTCTTTTTTGAATTTAATCTTTCCCTCGATTGAATTTCAGGACTTAATTTATTTTCTTGAGGAATTAAAACTGTCATGCCTGTTATCTCTTCATAAATGTCTTCTTGGATAGCAGGTTTCTTGGTATCAAGATCTTCATATACGTCATCGACAATGTCATCATTATCCAATTCTTGATAAAAGCTGTCATCAGTGTCATTATTTTCTTTATCATTTGTATTCAATTCCGTATATTCATCAAATATAACATCTTGTAAAGGCATATAGCCATCGCTGCCAACTTCAGCAATTGTATCAATTTCTTTGTTCCCTTCAGGATCATTTATAATATCATTTTCATCATTCTGTTCATTTTCATTTTCAGTATGATTTTTCGGAATACTTTTAATAAATTCTTGATTTCTCTTCAATGTTTCCCAACCAGGTTCAAGTACCTGATAGCTATCTCCACCATCAAGATCAGAAACTTTTATCGTTACATTAGATAAAGTTAAACCAATAGGTTTATGTCCATTTTCATTGGGTGTTAAACCATCCGTTTCATTCGGATTAGAAGTGGAATTGTTTTTGATGTTAGAATCTTCTTCTTCCGAATCAGAAGAAAACATATCGTCCTCAAGTTCAGTAAAAGCTCGTTCTAATGAAATCGACTTGCCTGATTTATAGGTATCTTTTATACTTATATCTTCATCATTTCCAACATTAACAATGTTATCTCCATCATTTTCAATTTTGACAATATTATCTCCATCATCCTTAACATTCACAATATCTGGATTTAACTTGGCATGGGGAGTTTCTGGTAAATTATATTGTTTATCAAGAATAGGATCAGATCTATCAAGATCATATGATACGTTATTTTCATTCCCATCCACAGAATCAGCATGTGATGACGGTATACCATTATTTTTACGTCTACTAAGAGTATCTATTGGTTCAAGATAAGCATCATTAGAGTCATCTAATAATTTCTTAATTCTTTGATAAGCACTTGTTTGTAGTTCATTTAAAACTATACTTAATGGATGATTCTTCGATCTAAACAAAAGATAAATAGACCCGCTAATCAAAGGAGAACTTGGTGCAATGGAATAACTTCCTTTTTGTGCACTGGAAGTTATAACATTGCATAAAGTTCTACTCGTTCTACCAACACCTCGTTTCATGTATTTGTGAATAGCAGGGCTTGAAATAACTGCCATTTTCAGCCAATTTGGCTGAAAATATTCTGAAAAATCTCTCCTCCACAGTGGTGACTGACAGCTATTTTAACCCCTGCAATTGCAAAAATATTCAAGCAGTATGTTGTACCAACGCATTTAGAAATTATGTAGAGTACTCTCTTCGAGATACATTAGGAAGCATAATTAATCATTATTTAATACTTACGTTGTTTTCCCTGAGCCAGTTGGACCGAGAATTGCATTCAGTCCAGGCTTCATTATTCCACTAAAAACAATTAAAAATGTTGATATAAATTACAACACAATTTACTCTGATGTCCTTATAGTATAATAAACACATTTAATGTACTGGACCCAGTTATTCAAAAGCTGATTAGTTAAATCCTCAATTAAATTGTCTTTTCAGGACATTTGATTGGTAGAAAGTGGCTTTAATCCAGGTTTAATGCTAGATTAGCATTAATCAGCTTTCGAACAGCTGGGCCCTGTATAGTTATTACTTTAGTGGATTTGTTTGCTCCTGGTCTACCATTCATAGAAATGGTTTGGCAATGGATATCTGCTTTAAGAGTTAAATCATTAAACATACTTAAATTTTAAAATCATAGACTCTGACAATCTCATTCATGATACATGATATTAATGCTTATTTCAAATAGTTGAGATGGACACCCTATCTTCTTCTAAAGCAGCTACACTTTCTCTCCTTCACAGATATGATTGACTACAATGCTTATCTCAAACTCTCCTTCATAGACGTCATTAATGCTTATTTAAAATAATGACTTACCTGCAATTCTTTAGTATCAGCTTTGGCATTGTCTTACAACATCCTTTACTAACATTAATGGTATAATTGATATTACTAAACATTATTTCTGAACTTTGCAAACGACCATTCCCACCGAAGTCAAATTTCTTACTATCTCTTGGACTTGCAAGTTCATTTTCAATGAGGCTATCTGTTGGGGAAGTAGCACGCTCATAATCATCCATAATTTATTTTAACTAGGAAAAAAAATAATCACATACAGTGGTCAAGATAAAAGTAAATAATCACTGTGAAGGAGTGATTCTTGAGCATTGCTTCAGGTGCTACTGTCTGAAGCTATGCCTGAAGCTATGTTCACTACAGTGTTCACCATGTCACAGTGATTTAGAGCATAATTTTTAGTTAGATCAACATTGCTGATGAATTATAAAACGAAAAAACCCCGATGCATTCTTTGACTAATCCATTTATTTCAAAATATTTTGCATGTCACTGCATGCATTTCAAGTAACATTCTAGTCAAAAATCACATTTTATAGTAAATTTTACGAAAATTGTCTATATAGTTTATAAAGATAGTAAACTATTACGATAACAATAACTAGTAAGCAGTGTTGATTCGTTTACCAGTAAGTGCGGATAGTCTTACCCAGTGGGTGAAAACTTGTTCAAAGTCTGCAGTAAAGACTTACTGCAGACTTTGAACAAGTTTCTGCACACTGGGTAGTATAAAAGTGCGGATAGTACATTCAGAATCTCTAACCATAAAGTGTCGCATCGTTTTATCATAATAGGTAGTATTTTGCAGCAACCACACACAAATTTATAAACAACACCAGATCGGAGACTTTTGTATATCTCATCCTTAAACAGGAAGGAGTGAGACAACATTATTGTCGAACAAAAAATAAAGTTGAGTTTACAAGATGGCAGGTTCTGTCTAACAATTTTGGATAGACGGGAATGTGTTTGTAACGATAATTTACCCAGATACGGAAAACTATCACATCAACAGAAACTTTCTAATACACTTATCAGGCTTGCTGGGAAACCATTCTTACGAAAAATATATTCAAGTTCTGAATGAAATTTTGATATACAGAGAACCATCTATAATCTCTCTCTCAATTTGTATGTCCAGAAAGGATATTTTGCCATTTTCGTCAGTCTCAGAAGAGAAAGAGATGTTTTTATGACGGCTAAGATTACTTTTGTATGACGAGAGATGAGGTGAGAAACACAAAACAAAAAATAGAATAACGGTTTAAATGTGTTAAGACAATCTCGTAACCAGACCTCTTCATGGTGTGAGTCCTAAGTGAATCCTAAGGGTGATCCCATTGACACACTCTCAACCTGGTTGTAACAATTGCCATCAAAAATAACTCATAGCTAGTGTGAGAAGTTTGTAAAACTCTACATTACTAAAACCGTGCACTCCCTCAAAGTTTTCAAACTAGCTATCAACATAAATGTTAATCCGAGCTCGTGTGAAAAGCTTATGAAACTCTACCTTAATAAAATCTTACACTCTCTCAAGTTTTCAAACAAGCTATCAACACAAATGTTAATCCAAGCTAGAGTGAGAAGTTTGTGAAACTCTACCTTTGCACTCCCTCAAAGTTTTCAAACTAGCTATCAACACAGAATGTTAATCCGAGCTTGTGTGAAACGCTACCTTACTAAAACCTTGCACTCTTTCACAGTTTTCAAACAAGCTATCCACACAAATGTTAATCTGAGCTAGTGGGGGAAGTTTGTGAAACTCTACCTTATCAAAACCTTGCACTCTTTCACAGTTTCTAAACAAGCTGTCAACACGATTGTTAATCCGAGCTAGTGCGACAAGTTTGTGAAACTCTACCTTACTAAAACCTGGCACTCTCTCACAGTTTCCAAACAAGCTATTAACACAAATGTTAATCCGAGCTAGTGTGACAAGTTTGTGAAACTCTAACTTACTAAAACCTTGCACTCTCTCAAGTTTTCAAACAAGCTTTTAACACAAAATGTTAATCCAAGCTCGTGTGAGAAGCTTCTGAAACTCTACCTTACTAAAACCTTGCACTCTCTCAAGTTTTCAAACAAGCTTTCAACACAACGCGCTTGTTTTTAGAGACTTGGTCATGTTTCTTTTATAAAGCATTTGACAACACATAAATGAATATATAGAAACGTGCATGCAAACGTATTTCATATGCATAAATTCATGTGCATGGACGTACTCAAAAAACTATTTTACGTAAGCAAAAGTATGTGTGCATCCAACGTTTTTAATTTATGAAGGCCTGAATGCGCTCGCTAAATGGGGAGAGAGAACAGGGTCGGTTGGGTCCATAAATCAACAAATTAAATCGTCTTAGTGACATCTTTTTCTGATGCATTTCTTCACGCTTCTTTAGAGCTTTATCATTACCAGTAAGCAAGGAACAAACATAGGCAAAGTGAATAGAATTAGATATTTTAGGAGCTTTAAAGAGGTGAATGTCAATAAATTTAAGAAAAATTAATCTATGATAAGGAGTGTTAAGTCAACGAGCTTACAATTGATTGGTTTCTTCGCTACGAAGTTGATATAGCACTCTTTCACTGAAGCCATACCCAGAAATTACTTCTTTACTCAGTTATTATTTGTTTGTTTTTGAGCTGCGCTAGTATCTTTAAAAAAAACACAAAAATCTTTTTGCAACACAAAAACTACTTCTCAAATACCCTAGTATTCAATTTTACATATATTTGCTAAGCTAAAATCATTATGTTGATTTTAAGCATGACAAATATATACAAAATTGAATGCTTGGATGTTTGAGAAGTTGTTTTTATGTTGCAAAAAGATTTTTTTCTATAAATGTATATACAGTATAATAGTTGTATATGTTGTATTTAAATAATTAGCATAAGTATAACTTTCTTTCTCACAGAATTTGTTTTCAACCTTTTTTCACCATATGTTCTGACTATAGTCAACTTCTTAATAAGAAAAGTATTTAAAGAAAGTTAAGATAAAAAATTAGAAAATATTAAAAATTAATATTATATTATTTAAGCTGACACTTTCTGAAAAGTAAACAGCATAACAAAATCTTGTTGCATGGCCATTTTTTGACATAAAAATGGAGGGAAATCATATAACAAAAAGTCAAAGTAAAGTGTTTGCGTTGTATTGTGGTGCATGGCAAAGATGTTTAAAACAGCTCCAATACAATTGTTAATCGTACCGATATCAGTCAGCAATTGTCTGACTCTTCATTTTTTCATATCCAAGGATTTTTGTTCTTGTTTAAATTCTATCCTCATACCCAGGCCTTTTCGTGAGAGGCGTGTGATCACACGCGCACACCCCCACACACACGCAGATTGTTTTAGGTGTGCCATTGATCACATACCCAGAATTGTATCAGTTAAATATAATGTTTATATAATTGAGTTACAAAGTATAGTTTTATACAATATAAAGTTTGGAAAGTTATTTCAGGCTTTTTCTACAAATATATACATAAGGTGTAACACTGTGAACTACACCAGATTTTAACACCAGGTTAATTCATAAGTAACTATCCAATTCACACGCCTAGCTAGCCTAGTCGAGAGGTGAAATTTCAAAGTGAAACAAATTTCAAAGAGTTGGTTATATTAGCAAGGAAATTTAATAAAAATTATCAGTGTACATACCTTGATGACTTTTCTCTTATTTCAAACTGCTTCTAATTGAAGACTACAAAATGTTCAAGACAGTGTCTGTTCTTGTTTTCTTTGATATGATTTTTATCAATTTGAAAACTCTTCTTTAATTAAATAGTTTTTTTTAATTAAATAGATACGAATCAACTTTAATATATATTTCTTTGAGTTGACATATAATTATATATGATATATATGTATTATTTCCTTGACAATCTTATCTGCAACAGGAGAATGCTGTCGTGAATTCAGAGACCTGTGTAGATATTTTCAAAGATCTTTTAGTTTAGTAGTTTTGATAGTTTACATACAGGCTTTAAACATGATCTCTCTCTCTCTCTCTCTTAATTATCACTGTTTCAATATTTATATTTTTAGTGGAGATGAATTTCTATTTTCAGTGGGAGGTCAGATGGAATGAGGGGGCTTGGAATATTAATCAATTTCAGTGGGGGTTGGAGAGTAGGTACAAACTATTATATACATATGCCATAGGCATATGCTATGGGCATATGTTACCTAGAATTTTGAGTAGACATCGTTTTTTGACAAATTGGGAATAATTTTATCTAAAACTGGAAGAAAACAATATAAAATTGCAGAAAATCATTGAAATTTGGAAATTTTATGGTCATTTTTCATTGAGAAGCCCTTATAATGTTGTTTGTTGGCTCATATCTAACATCCTGGTTGCTATAGGCATGGATCATTGGTGCTACAGGCATATGCTATTGGCATATCCTATAGAATATGCATAGCCTATTTAAAGAAACTATATCTACAAAAACATGTCACACATCAAAGGCTTGTTTCTATAATCTGCTAATTTAAAAACCAAAGAAAGGGTATTGAAAGTAGGTCGCCAAATCGAGTGAAATTCAAATCTAGAACATAAGTATGATTTGCATACATCCATTATAAAGCCTGAATATACCTGCCGGCTTATAAGCTGAACACTATACTAAAAACACACTCCTCCACAGGTGAGGTGAGCCTAAATATTTTCAAAGCGATTTGAGAGTAAGAGTTTATAAACTTCATAACCACCCACATAGTTATAGTTGCTGCTGATATGTTTTTTTCTTCTTGAATTTGTTTTCAATGATAAACTGACAAAGGTTTTGTTTTTACTATTACTTTTTTACTTCCTCCATAAATATAATCCGTGAGAATATTTTCAATACTTCTTGGTTCGAACTTCTCTTCCATTTCGGACAATCGATCGTTAAACTGTTTATTTTCAAAAATTTTCTTGTGTTTGATTCAACACTGCAAATTTTTTATAACAATTCTTGAGCGTTAGTTTTTTCATGGCCATGGTTTTCTCTTACACACCGTTCACATGTTCTGTTTATTTTTTATCTCCGTGCTTAGGCAGAGGGTAACGTAGTTGTATTTCTTGTTGCAAATCTTTCTTTAGGCAGATAAAATGGGCACTCCACTGCGGAGCGGAGAGAGTTGATTGAAAATGTTATTCCAACTATATTTTGTTTATATACACATATTGTATGAAAGTATTTTGCTTTCTACAAAGAATACATACATTTATTACCTGATCCCCTATAAGATTTACTACTTTAGAATCCTTCGTTTGAAAGTTATGAATAATTAATGACCATGTCTCTTCACCACTGTGACATTTTTTAAAGAACATAATAGAACAACCTTCATAACAATAATAACAAAAGGTGAAGAGCATTGCTTTTGAGTATTGATGCAAACATTATAGTGTCGAGAGAAAAAAGGAAAACAACAAACACGCTGAAAAATACCATAGATCGTAGTCACAAGTCTCTTTCTTGTGACTATGGTATATCGATGAAAATACGCAGAATTTGGCAATGGGAAAGGAGTTTGTAGAAGAATTCTTTATCTTTCTGTATTGTTGAAAGTACTTAGATTTATAAATCGTATTTGCAATATCTAGATGACTTAGCTTTAAAATATTTGTCTGTAATATCGCCAGTATCGCGACAACACAAACCTTCGGTGTAAGTTAGTTTGCATTGGCCTGTAGTGATCTCCACATGAACACCAAGTATTATTTCCAATATGAGGTTCTCCATTATTATGTTACAATCGGTGTTGCTACTTTCTGGTAGAAGATCAAGCTCTTCCTTCGAAAGCGTTGATTCAAAGTTGAACACTTGTAAGAGAGAAATGTCTGGTATATTGTTCTCAGATCCTGCAGAACTTAAAGAACTATTTGAACATTCATATCTGTCACTCATAACTTATTTATTTAAATCAACAAAAAGAAAAATATTTCAGCAGAACAAGACTCATCACTTGCTTCTCACTTCACACTAAATCTTTTGAACTCAGTGACCTCATTCTTATTAATATAACCCAGTCTTTGTTTGTTAAAATTTGACGATTTTGTGGTATACAAACGCTCTATTTTCAGCAAGAAAAAAAAGCAAACAGCTACTAACTTTTACCTCTTTATGTTATTTAGACTAAAGTGTAACTTTAATGAAAAAATAATTTTTGCGTTTACTTTCCCTTTAACAATTAATAAAATATCTTGAAGTAACTGGGTGGTTGTCATCATTTGTTATTAAAATTAAAAAGAAATAAAAACAATGAAATAGAAGATTACATATTCATTAAAACAATTTATTCTCTTATTAAAAAATCTTCCTCCGTTGTTTATTGTCATTATATATATTTCTAATTTATTCTTTTATTAAGAAAATATTCTTCTGTTAAATTGGGTATTGTCATTGTACTTATAATTTGAAAAAATTTTCAAAGTCAACAAAAATCATAAATTGAACATGTGGATGTAAATCAAATTTCTAAAGTCTCCACTTTTGAAAAAAATCTCTTTTCACTGATACTCGGTTCCAAGTTGACCAAATTGAAAAATAAAATCACTAGCGGTCTCGTAATATTGCCATAACCAAATGTCAGGATGGTACCACACTTTTTCAGTCCACTGGTCCGAAAACTTATTTGTACCCTTATTGCATAAAACTCAGGACCGAGTGGATGAAATTGAAATTTTTTTGGCGAGCCATTCTAAAATATCGCTACAAATGGTACCGAATTTCAAAATGCTAGCACTTCGGAAACATGATCTATTAAGAAAATCAGGCCGCAGCTGCAACGTGATAGCAATAGCCTATCCAAAATTTGTTTGGTGGGCTAAAAATCATAAAATTAAACATTATGGTAAATGTGGTCAAAGTCTCATAGAAATTGAAAATATCAATCTCCCCCTACATAACCTTTGAACAACTAATAGTATAAGGATTAAACTTGGCAGACTAATAGTGTGTCATGAAAGGAACAAAATGGTAGCAATTTATTTTCCTGACATTAGTATTTTTCTGATGACGTCATCACAAAGATTTTGAAATACTGTAGCATATTTTGCCCAAAATCACTATATTATTAGAACTACGATTAAAAGATTTTTTCTAGATAACATTTTTCCATTCTGTTTTCAGTTTTAGGCAGCTATTTTGTTGTCCTTTAACATAGTTTCCGGGTTTTTGACAACACCATTGTAAAATACCAAAATTATTGTCTGAAAACCTGAAAAAAAACCTTTAGTCATGTGACCAAAAAAAATGGGTTAGTTATGTGACCAAAATGTTTAGAAACATTTCTTTTGCAAAATAAATTTTTGGCAATTTATATAGGATTTCCCCATGTAGAATTAGGTGGTCTCAGGTTATGACATAATTTTTTATCCTTTTTAGTAGTGAAGCTGAAATTTGAAAGTCTCAGCTCTATTGCAGTGGTTCAGACGTTATAAATAATAACGCCCAAAGAATACTCTTGCTGGCTATATAATACTTTTTTAAACTTCTTTTACTAAAATACAGTGTTCGAAATAAGGACAAATAATCACTACAGGCCTTGTCTTATTTCGTACACTGAAATACTTCCTTAACTTATTTCACATAATATTTTCAATAACATGGATTTTCAATTGAGAAATAAAAATATGATACTCAAACTATGGAAGTCATCTATATGTCTGGCAGTTTTTTTGTTAGAGCGATTCTAGAATACAACCACAAAAATATGCGGATGAATGGTGTATCACATTAAACTCAAAGAATGGGATAAATGATACAGCAAGAACCAAAGAGTCACGGCACCACCACCCAAATACCATGACAAATACAAGATAGACATTTATTAGATTGAGTCGGACATAGAAAACAGACACCAAAATTAATGGAACGATGTTGGGAGTTGAAGGTACGTACCTATATTTTCAAGATATGCCGATACGTTATCATACGTTATCATAATGATATGTTATCAAGGTAGTACCACGGTTTTCTTCTGGTCTTGGGAACAAAGTTTAAATATTGACGAAATATTGAAGGCACTTAATTTCACAGCTATGCCAATACTCAAATATGTCACTAGAACAAAGTTAATTTTACAGATACATCAATACTCTGATACATCATCAGAATAATATGCTATCGATGTAAAAATTAGATACCTTCAATATTTAAACTTAGTTTCCACAAACAGAAGAAAGTCTGGGTACTAAAGCAGTAACATGTGATTCTGATGACGTATCAGAGTATCAATGTACACTGTGAAATTAGGTATATACCTTCAATAATATCTCACCTAGGAGGATTTCAACTTTGTTCCCATGAACAACGATATGTTGCCTGAGTACTACATTGATTAGTTAATTAGCGATTACTGTGTAAATTAGAGAACAAGGAATAAAAATTAAAATAATTTAAAATATCTGCGGTGAATTACATACATTTATTGATCATCTGTAATATATATTGTTCTTCATTATTTCGTATTGTCGGTTTTGAGCTACTTCTTTCAACCTTGTTTGTGTATGTTTTCAATATTCATTTTAATCATTCTAACCAACTTTCTGTTTTCCAAATTTTTGGTTTCTACATAAGTAGATTTCCACTTGGAAATTTGAGTAGGAATGGTTCACAGAGAAACATATTTTTCTGTAGTCAGATTGGCTCTGTTTTGCCCATAAGTTGATTTCAGTTCTTCTACTATATTTTATTTCTCTGTGGATATGATTAGCTTGGATTCTTGGAAAGGAAATCCTACTGTGTACAAAACTAGATTAAACATTTATATTTTATTAAAATTTATTTGATTATGAGAAGCTGACAGGCTACATGCCTAATATTTATGCAAACTTTAATAATAAAAACAGCGTAAATAATGCACTACAAGCAATAAGTTAAAAGCATATATTTTGTCTAATATTTTGACGCTGTTTACAAATTTTTGAAATTGTATACACTAACAATCAGCGTATCAAAATTAGTATATATATACGTTATGTATTTAATTTTAGGGATTGTGTTCTAGCGTATGATTGTATAATTACGTGATTTTTAAAAATATTCTGAAAAAACCTCTCAACAACAGCTCACATGCCAAAATATACTATTGCACGAGTTGAAGCAGGCATTTCCTAGGTGCTTAACAAAGCCCAAAGTCTGGTGGGCGTTAACGCGTAATTACGTGATCATACGTCTAATTACGTGAAATTGCCACAATATTACAGCAAAACCATTAAGCTTTCCAAAAATATATAACAACTATTACCAAAAATAAGATTACTTGGATAATGTAAGCTTATGGAGGATCCCATCGCGAGCCAGAGTTCGAAGCCAGAAAGAAGCTACATGGTCGCCAAAATTTTGAAAAACTTATTTAGGGGCCGGCGGTAATAAATTTTCCTAACTTTTAACGGCTTTAACGAGTTCATAACAAGTAAACAATGAAACAGACAAGACATGTCGCGTCAATTATCATTATTTTCTTGTTTGAAAACAAACTGTGAAAATATTAACATCAGAAAAATAGTACAATCCACATTAAATGATAATGGTCAACAAAGTTGTGTCAAAGGAAAAGAAAGAGAAGAAAATTACCATGGACTATGCGATGACGAAAGAAAAGCTTTTGCTCTGGCCTAAGGATGAGAATTATTTGGGGGGGACTTTGCCGGAGGTGCACCATCCAAAGATAATAATAAGAAAATCTCATGGATACAAAGAGACGCCGCAAAAGAAACATTACATGCTGGGTTTGTCAGAAGTATCGTAAAATAAGAAACTAAAATAACAAAGTTGCGGTTGGTACTCGTTATGGCATCGCAATTACTTGCTTCGTCACGAAGATGCAAAACACAAAGCAAAATAATTAAATCTGCAGAGGAGATTGATAAGAAATACTGTATTATTTCTAAGCGGTTTAAAAATAAATAATCTACATTCATTTCTAAGAAGAGTTTTTCTTTCGAAACTTATTAATAATTGATTATATAAATTCAAAATAAATGTTTGTTCAATCGATTGTTTACAAAAAAGTACAATGAGACGCCTGCAATGAAATGAACATGTGTTATTAAAGCTTGGTTTCCACTTGGCACTTAAATGGCACAAGTCATCTAAGTACCGTTCAGGCGCCTTTCACGATCAAACAGATCGTCTGATAAGTTTGTCCTAGGAATATTTAAAAAACCTTCTATCACCCTATAAATGTACCGCAGCAGGCAAAAACCTGTTTAAAGTCCGCAGTAAAGACGTTACATCTTTAGCAGACTTTGAAAAGGTTTTTGCCCATAAGGCTGATATACATTAGGTGATTTTTTGTTGCGCGTCTTGTTTAATTGTCAGGAGTATTCCAGCTCAAGCAATATTGACTGCCATAAAAAGAATACTTTGACACAGAAATTAAGAACCAGTGTTGCCTAAAAAGACACGAGGGAAATGGAAAACAAGTAACTTTATTCAAAATTAATATAAATGCTTGAGATTACAGAACATTGTGTACGTTATCGTACTATGTAGGCTATAAAATGATTTGTTGCACCCTGGCATTTACTCAATTCTGATTTCCCGACTTACAATAAATAAGGCAGCGTGAGAAGCGAGCGTTTCCATTTTAATAGTCTTTTGCAGGCATTAGGGAATAGTGCGCAACAGGGAATAATGATGACAAATGAAAATTGCCGAGTGAGCTGGCAAAGCAAAGAAGTGAAGCTTTTTCTCTCGCTAAATTCCAGTGTGGCTTTTTAAGTTCCGATTTCTCGATTATCTCCGATGTTATGTTATAGCTGTGAGAGGGCGCTTTGAGAAATTTCTATTCCACAGCCATTCCAAACCTTGGCTTATTGGAATTCGGGACATTTGTTTTGGTAAGTTGCTCCATGGTGGTCCACTCACCGGAGCGAAGACCTGGAGATATTCCGGTAATCCGGTTTACCCGATTTTGATCCCAGTGGTCTCGAAGGATGCCCCTAAGTTCAGTCCAGCCTGTTATCGCTAAAATGTACCGCTATCGAAACAGACAGAAATGCAAGTAAGAGTACGAAACTGTCCGGAATTATACGATGATACACGCTACGCTCCTCTTCTCCAAAGCTCGCCCGCATACATAATAAATCATTAGGTGAAAGCCTCCTGAGCTTTAGTAGCCAGGGGATAAAGAATATATGGAGGATCAATACAATGCACCATAAAATAGCTAAAATACGTCTTCAGTAAAAATTTTCTTCAACAATCTGTATCCAAACAAATTCCTTTTCCCCTGTGCACGTTTCCTACCGACCCATACAAAATTGTTTATATAAATACAGATTATTCCTACTACACTAGATATAGCTGTATGTTTCCGACGTTTATGTCAGTTTCATTGTTAAAAATACAAATACGCAAACATCAATCACATCACGCGGTATAGCTGACACTTTCACTTTGTTTTTGTTTGAAAATCCGTGATGCTTACGTCCGCAAATTTTTACAGCTTCAAAATGGTACCATCGAACTGCGAGCGGTAAAACATTGATACCGCAGACGAGATTTCGTCAAATTATTTATCGGGTTATCGGTGTTATCGGTCGGGTTATCGCGTTAATGCCACAATAAATTGGACCATCACCAGTACTAGTATTTACCATATTTTGTTTTGACTGCATTCTAACTATCTATAAGGCATTCTAATGGGAATGCTAATCGTATCGTGTTGCACTTGATTTTGCTCCTTGATTTTCTCGTCTTTGCAGGGGTGGGGGCTGAGGGTTAGAAAAGAATTCAACTTAGTCCTCTAGATCGCTGGAAAATGGGTCTCGAAAGCTTCGCGAGCATTTAAAAGAGTATTAACAAAAGTATACTTACCTGAGAACTGATCCTTGTCTCTTCAGCGTACCGGCTGCCGAAAACTAACTTCCGAATATCAGGTAACAAAAGTACCAACTTTGATATCAAACGACGACGGGAAAATGTGTTTTTTTCCAACCAAGACATTTTAGACTGCGAGTGATTTTATGTAATTGCATTCATAAAAGACTACCGAATACGGCCCTTGTTTATGTCATACGTTGGTGTCGGACAGATAACGAAACTGTCGAAAACGAAAAGTCAGATTATTTTTTATATGTGGCTTTATAATTTAAAAATCGGGAGAAAGTGCAATCATAATAAAAATCGAGAGAGCACGGTTGGATGATGGAAGGACTTCATATCGATTTCGGCAATATTACTTAAGTTTAGAACTAACAACACTTGTCATGTATGTCTTTGGCATTTGGGAAACATTCCGTTAGATGTATTGCTTTTGTCTTGGGAATGAGATTCAGTCTGCTTGCTCTGCTCAAACCAAACTTAATGATTTTCAGAACCTTTATACCAGCCTTAAAAAATGCTTCCTTGTCACTTAAGGGCCATCAAATTCACAAAATTCACAAAAATGGTAGACTGCAGCTGTCACGGAAAAGGAGGCGAGAGATGCTTTTCTGTTATTTTTCAAAGAGAAATGGATGTGATATGAGTTTTGATAGTTTTTCTTACTATTTTTCAAAATATTAATGGCCTCCAAAAGCCGTTAAAAAAATATTTTCTTGTGTCGATGCTTCCTTAGAAATAGTTTCCCTTCAGTAGTAAATATATTGTTAAATATTCTAAACTTGATTATATATATATAGGTAACTTGTAATCTTATTACTGATAAAATAAACTTCTCTATTTTTTTCAGGAAATATACAAACACTGTGGAATATGCTATTGTTTTGTCCTACCTGTGCTAATGTATTGGTCGTGGAAGAAGGGACTGGATGTTCTTCATTTCGATTTGCTTGCAAAACATGCCCCTTTATTTACAATATAACAAAAAAGGTAAGCTACTGTATAAGTATTCTACCTTTTTCAAATTTCTACAGGTATCTGTAGCCACTTTCTATGAGTTCATAATAGCAGTTTCTAAAGAGCCAGGAAGAATATTCCTAGCCTGGGGTTGCTAAAGAACTAGGAATATCTTCCGGCTATCTTTAGACCAGTCTTGCTAAAGAGCCGAGGGAAGAACCTCTGGGTTCTTTTATAGTGGACTAGACTTGCTGTAATAAATAACCCGGGAAAAAGAGTAGGTAGGTATGTGTCTCACAAGGTTTGGAAACTTATAAGTAATCTATTATAAATATTAACCAGCTTGTTGAAACCAAAGAAATTATGTTATACTTATTTAGCAAAATATATACAAAAGCAATAGCTAAAAAAAGCTGTAGTGAGATCGATTAAAAATAAGCAAGATTGAGATTAATTTAACAGATGGTTATTTAACTACGATGTTCCATCGTTATGGCTACACTCCTTTACAATAGCTATGACATCATAAGAACATTACCAGTTCCTAAAACACTCAATGTTGAGAAGCGTGTAAGCATGGCGCAAAATATCATGTATGTAGTGTTTTTAGAGGTTGCATTTGATACTACCATGCAGCTAAACATTAGATGTCTTGTGGTGTTTTTGCATTCTCAAATTTTAAAGGGGCGTTTTTTAAAGAGAAGCACTAAAATGAATGGTAGGTTAAATAGAAAATCTACAGTATATATTCGTTATCAGTTAAAACTTTGTCTGTTAAAGTGACAAAATTTTGCTTTGGTGACGAAATCTTTAACCGGCGAAATTTTTCAGTTGACTAAATCTTTCAATGACGAAATTTCAATTGATAAAATATATCATCGTATACAAATATAATATATATATAATAAAATAGTGTTTTCAATTCTCATGTATATAAGGAGTCATCTCTAAAATTTCTTTCAAAAAGCAGATATTTTAGAAGCTTTAAAAAAAGTCAAAATCAATAACTTTAAGAGAGATGTAATCTATGATGAAGAGTGTTTAAGTCAATGAGCTTGCAATTGATTGGTTTCTTCGGTATGCAAGATTGTTGATTTACTACACTTCGCCTGGGAATGAATTTTAGAGATGATCTCTAACCCACATCATGGGAATGACCCAAAATGATGGCGGCCCGATTAAACGTACAGTATCATTAGAAAATCTGTTTCGTTGATGTTATTTTTGATTGTCATTGACATTGACAAAATTATTGGGTTGTTAATGTTCCTTCTCCTATTGAAATTTATTGTTATAAAGCCAGTTTAAACCCTATGTTATCTCCCAACTCTTTAGCAATGTCAATACAGTCTTTAAGAACCAGCAATATTCTTCTCGCCTCTGTAGCAATCCAGGCTAAAGAGCGATTTAAAGAAGATTTTTTTCTTTAGACACAGCGTTTCATAAATTGGAATCAGGATAAGAATATTTTCATCAGGTTTTGCTTCTTAATGCCAAGGTTATTTTACACAATAATATGTGGATAACAATGAAAATCTTTTTTTATATAGATTTCAGATAAAAAATATCCCCGATTGAAAGAAGTTGATGACGTTCTTGGTGGTGATGCTGCTTGGCAGAATGTTGATTCCACAGAAGGTTCGAACAAGCTGAATAACTGCTGAACAGCATCTGTGGACGAGCATTTTTTGAATATAATACTCCAAAATGCTCCTTCACAGGTGATGTTCAATAGATATGATATTTGTTTTCCTTAAAAATACGATGAAAGAAATTGTTCCTGCAAATTTTAAATTTCGGCTTTTTCTACTGACTAAATTTTAATGTCGACTTTTTTAAACAACCTGTATTTTTAGCCGACATATTTTTTCAAAACAGTACATTTCTCTTAATCCTTGTATTAATTTACTTTTAGAAAAGTGTCCTAAGTGCGAACACAGTAAAGCATATTTCATGCAAATTCAAACAAGATCAGCAGACGAGCCTATGACAACATTTTTTAAATGCTGCTCATGTGGCCATAGATGGAAAGAATAATGATGTTTTTATGATCACAGATTGGTAGAATTTTGTTGTTCAGATGTGATGACAGATGAATATAGTTATGTTTTTACATGCTCGTTGATGGAAAGTTTGACACTGTTTAATCATGAATGGAAGGAGTAATATTGTTTTTGTGATGATTAAATGGATACAGTGGTCGAATTAAGAGTAAATAATCATGGTGGAGGAGAGGTGGTTTTGAGCATAGCTTCAGGAAAAGCCTGAAGCTATGCCCAGAAAAATCACTTCTTCACAGTGTTTATTACTCTTATTTTGACCACCAGGTTAAAAACTGAATGATGTTACCAATGATCGAACTAAGAATAAATAACCACTGTTGGAGGCCACAGTTATGCTCAAAATTTACATCTGTACAGTATTTTTTTCCTACAACACCATGTACATAGCTACCTAGATGAAAAGCCTGCAGAACCTTATTCAGTGTATAACATTTCCAAGATGGTGGATGTAAATGTTAAAAATGTACAGAATTTTACTTGGTTTTACCATAGATATACGAAAAAGAAAAATATCTATGGTTTTAAAGAATTTCGTTGTTTGCTAAAGATTATATACCTTTGTATCATGCAAAAGCAAAAGTAATTCTATGTAACATCTCAAAAGAAAAGTAATAGTATATACTACAGTATGTAACGTTTATTATGATAGGTGTAACAGTGCAAATAAATTGTCTTTTGTCTTTCGGTGGTCGAAATAAGAGCAAATAGTCACTGTGGATGAGTGATTTTTGAGCACAGCTTCATGCTACAAAGACTAAAACTATGCTCAAAAATCCCTCCACCATGGTGATTGTTTACTCTTATTGCAACCATACATTCTTTTATATATTTTATTCTATGTCTTCTACTGTAAGAATGATTTTAGGGAGTGGTGATTTCGCTAATAGATGGACCATTTGTCAAATTAAATACGTCGAAAATAAAAAATTTAGATACGCAAAATTTTCCAAATTACCTTAAGGGAAGTAATTTTCGCGGAAAGTAATTTTCGCGAATTTTTTTTTCAGATTTTTTTTCTCAATTCGCGAG
>JAULBZ010002163.1:0-19504 GCA_032360805.1 Neoturris breviconis
GCGGGTATTTTATTAACGCGAAATTTTCAAATTCGCGTTAATTTGATGCTTCGTTAATTTCCTAGAATAAGGTACTCTTATTTCGATCATTGTCACTAATTCAGACATAAAATTATAATATATTAAGTAAAGAACAAGAACGTAATTAAAAGTTTATTTAATGTTATATTACTGAAAACACAGAAAAGGCCCAAAAAGTCCTTAGAACTTTCGTTTTAGAGAACTTCAGCCAAGTGACAAAAGAAAGCCTTAGAAATAATCTAAAACCTTTTCATAAAACTGCATATTTCCATTTGGAAATGGAACATAAATTTTTTCCACTATGGTATAAATTGAAAAAGAGAGAGATGAAACGCCGCTTTATGTCTTTCGTCAACACCATCTTAGATTTATTTTGTTGTCATGTGGGACACGTTGTCATCACCGTTCCTCTTTTGTGAATTCAATTATAGGAAATATAAAGCAAAATCTGTACACTGAGAGTGGCAAGTGTATATTCATATATACATGAAAACAAGGCGTTGGCTGCTCAGTGTAGAACTTGTTGCAATGCAATAACTTACTTTTTCTGCAGGGCACTGAACAAAAAGGACGCAATTGCATTTCAATAAGCCTCATTTTCATGTATTTGTGCGTAATAGTTTCAAAAATGTTCTCTGCAGTTTTGTTTTTATGATGCTGAATGTTCTTATTTTGATGATACCCTTCATTGTCAGGTGGGATGTTTTTAGTTTACTTTTTTATTTTTTATTTTATTTTAACCAAAATATTTGCAATATACAAAGTTGAGTATGTCAATAATGCAGGTACACAGGAAATAGACAGCACTAAAATTATGCTGTTTTAGGACTGATATTTTTATGAAGTACATTTTACATACTGTAGTTTTTTACAAAAATACATAAAAAGTTCTACTTTTAAACCTCTCCGTCTTTGATGAATTTCAACTTTACGCTCTTATAAACTATGTATTTATACATAATAAAACATGTAAAAATATAATCATTTTAGTCTGAAGATTTCCTTAATTGCTTACATTAGTTTTTGTACTTTTGATTGCAGGAAAATGTATTTCCAATTTTTAATTTCATAAATTCCATTGATTGTATAAATGCTTTGTGTCATGTTTTACATACTGCCTTTTGCTGTTGCTAATCTTGAAGGCTGTATAATAGTACCAGTACCAAATAACTTCAGATAAACTATATGGAGAAGTGCAGGCCTGGAAAAAACCTTTGGACATCGCCTGTGGAGGGTTTTTAGTATAGTTTCATTCTTCAACAGGTCATGTTCGGTAGGTATTTACAGTCTTGAGAGTGTGTGTTATTAGTTTTTTCTAAATCTTTGTAATATTATTATGAATGTTCATATTGATATGATATGATTCTCAGTGTGAAAAACAAAACCATTAAAGCTACGATGATAAAGAGGAAACAACAACAACACAACTGTGTTTTCGAACACAAACAAATACTTTGACCTTTTCGTCGACGATAATATATCCATAGACCAGCTGCTGCTGCAATAAGAAATATTGTTAAACAAACGACAAGTATGATCCATTCGGTTGCATCACTTTTTATTTCAATCAATTTTTCACAGAATTTTCCTTCATAATTTGTTGTACATTCGCACTTGTAGTAGTCTTCCTTTATAAAACAGGAAGCGTTATTTTTGCATTCATTAAAGTCGCATGTTGTACATTTTAATTCCTTTCTTGTTAATGTTGTAATGTGCCTGCCTTGAAATGCAGTTGGTTCCAAGCATTTTCCATTTATTTTTCCAAGTAGACGCATGCTTTGAAGTTCCAATGATACAATGTAGCATTCACAACTTATTGGATTATTGCTGAGGTCGACAGATGTTGAGATGAATGAATTTTCAAACATTGTATAAGGAAATGTTTTGATTTTGTTAGCTCTGAGATTAATCGTAGTTATATTTTTGAACTCTTGAAATGCTTTATCACCTATAGTTTGAATTTGGTTGTTACTTAGGTCTAAAACTTTTAGAGCTTGATTTAGAAACAATCCATTTGGAATTGCAGATAATCGGTTCAACTTGAGCGTTAATGTACGAAGTTTTTTTAGTGATAGAAGTGCACCAGGTGTTAAACTTTTGATGTTGTTATGGTTTAAGTTTAGTTCAGTTAAATTTATCAGACCGTTAAACCCATCTGCCGAAATTGTTTTAATTTTGTTTTCGAGAAGTGTAAGATGTGTTAGGTGAGAGTTATTGTAAAATACATCTTTTTCGATTGTATTAATGTGGTTGTTTGTAAGATCAAGGTATCGTAGATTGAATGCTCCTGCTAAACTTTCCTTCTTTAAGTTTTCAAGTCGATTCCCTTTCATATAAATTTCTTCAACACTTGGTAAATGTACTGAAAGCTTATATGGTATATTTTCAAATGGATTATTCTCTAATTTCAAAACAATTAATTGCGTGAGATGTTCTAATTCTTCTGTTGGAAGATGAAAAAGTTTATTATGCGACAAGTCTAGCACTGTTGTATTTATAGATAGACTCTTGATAAATGTTGGTGTTAACTCTAATATATCTTTATTCACGCATGATGTTACAGTCTCCTTACAGTCACATTTATAAGGGCATTGTGCACTATCTACTGCATTGTAGTTCATAATAACAATAATAGATACAATATATGGTATTCTTATTCCTTCCATGTGGAATACAAGTTTTTGAATAAATAATAGTAACAAGTAACTGGTGATGTATTTACTGTGTTCTACTGATTATATTATTGTTTTTATAACCTTAAAAACTATGTCTTGTTGGTTTAAGAACAAATAATCACTGTGGATGAGGGGCATTGCTCCAGGCTTTTCGCCCGAAGCAATGCTCAAAATCCACTCCTCCGCAGTGATTATTTGCTCTTATTTCAAACATTGATATTTGTTTTCATTTAGTATTTTGCCAGCAAGTTCTTGTGTTTTCAAGCCTGAATATAACTGCTGGTCGTCAGCTGTGCAGGAGTGTTTTTTTAGTATTGGTTTCAAAGCTAAAAACTACTCAAAAACACTCCTCCACAGGCGGTATCTGGAAGTTATGTTCAGGCTTGATTTTATAATAACCTGTAAATTTCCTCTTCAACAATCTACAATAGATTAATAAATCTTGCTATAGCATATAGATATATCTGTTTATATCTCCAAATAAAGATCAAAACCTACACAGTATACATATATATTTTAGTATCAGGCGATTTTTTTCACAAGGTTTAATGTTCAAACAAACATTATATCCATTGATCATTTTTTCATGGTGATTCATGTTTTTGCAAATAGTTTGAAAATGTTTTTGTGGACATAATAAAATCCTTTAAAGAACTTATAGTTATTGAACATTTTTATGATGAAATGACAAAACGTAATTGTCAATAGTTGATTATTTCCTTATGATCATTATTATTCTTTTTATTATATTGAACTAACATTTGCATCATTTACTAACATGACCGAAAATTAACCTTTTTTGTTTTAATGTAAACAATTGTTTGTTCTTTGATGTCCCTTATAAATGTTTGTATTGTTGCTATGCAAGGGAATTATATATAGAATGTTTAGGAACTTATCAGTCATCTGGTTACTGTATTTTCTCCCTGGGCCTGGGCATTAAAAAGATTTGCCACGGATCGGGGAAAACAGGACGCCGTTTCGGGCTAATTTGCCCTCATCAGCAGTGTATACCCACTCTCAATGCTAGTGCATGGACACTTTGCAAAGAGAGATGATCTATCCGATCGACGATGGAGGTGGCTAAATCGGGTCTCACTTCACTTGTGGTGAAGTTGAACGGATAAATCCGAGCAGCGCGAGCAATGACAAAAAAATATATACATACACAATATTGATCACTCATTATTTTTGCTCCTGCCTCACTAGTGTTCCCTAATATTTTATCAATATTTTTATTTTTTAAATGTTGAAATGCAGCTTTTTTCTTATCAATTTATGTAAGACCTTAACAACCCTGAATGGTATAAATGTTTAACCCATGGGTAAAGTAGTTCAAGAACCTTTGAAATTAACAGCAAAATCATACGTTTCAAGCAATTATCAGGGGTAAGGTAATTCAAGAACCTTTGAAATTAACAGCAAAATCATGCGTTTCAAGCAATTATCTCACCTGTATCATTCTCTTAATGTCATTACAATCATTATGCAATCGTTGAATTTCTCTGGTCACATTATTTATATTTTGTTGTAGACGCCATTGCATTTTATTGTAATAGTTATTGATGCTTGAAATTTTATTTTCTATTTTCTAAACAAGAAAGAAATAATTTTAGTTGGTTTTGAGATTATTCTGATTTGATAAGCAGCTGGGAGGAGTACTAAAATATCGACCTTTTTGTCTCTTTCAAACTGTTATTCTTCATTGTCATATTCATAGATAATTGCCATGTCACCTCACTACCGTGGAGGTTACTGACCACATACTGTTATACATCATGTGATGAAAATGTGTCATTTAACTGCACAAGCCTCAAAATAACTGGCAGATATCACCTATAGAGGAGTGCTTTTCGGTACAGTTTTCAACTTTGAAGCTGAAAACTGTACCCACTGCCACTCCTCCACAGGTGATGTCCAACAGTTATAGTCACGTTTAACTACATCATATTTTAAGTTGTTTAAAATGCAAGTCGGTGTACACAAACTTGTTTAAAGTCCGCAGTAAAAACGCTAGAACAACGTTTTCATTGTTCTTCTAGCGTATTTACTGCTGACTTTGAACAAGTTTTTGCTCGCTGGGAAGCGACTAATAAGCAATTTTAGCACCGAATCAATTATTGCTTAAAATTAAAATTGATTTCCACGAGGCGAAAAAACTAAAAGGAGAAATTCCATTGGTGTGACGTCGATTTCTACCAATGGGACACAGATAGCTACTTCTGGTACCACATACCCAGTGGGCAAAAACGTGTTCAAAGTCAAAAACGTCAAAAACGTTATTTTAGTGTCTTTACTGCGGACTTTGAACAAGTTTTTGTGCATTGGGTAGAAAGTTTTCATGAGTGGTAACTTAGTAAGGTTTGAACACCACACTCCGATCTCGTTGGCCTATGGTCTAACGCAATGTGCCCAGCCATCAAGAACCTGTTCAAAGTCAGCAAAATAACGTTAGAACAACGCTCACAGAACGTTGTTCTAACGTTATTTTTCTGACATTAAACAGGTTTTTGCCAGCTGCGTGCTTAGTTATTTTATTGTGCTTACGTTAATATTTTTTGATTTTGTTTGCATATCTCTTTGATGTTGTTTTATAATCAATTCCATATCATCTACATTAGCTTTTTGTAGACGTTCGTCTGATAGTAACTTCTGACATGATTTAATGGCATCGTCTGTTTTTATCTTTGCTAACCAAATCCTACTGTAGATAAATAAAATACTTTCCCACTAGAGAGTCTTTCCAGTCCCAGCAAAAGCGTGTTCAAAATCCGCAGTTCTCGCCAATGTCGTAGTGAAATACTTGTAAATTACGAGATTTGGGTAGCTGTTGCGACTTTGTTACGATGACCATGTGCCGGCGGGGTTGGGTACCGATCTGTTACTGAGAAATAAACAACTCAGTGGGCAAAAACTTGTTCAAAGTCAGCAGCAATGACGCTAGAGCTACGTCGTTTGATTTTGTTCTAGCGTCTTTACTGCCCATTGGGAACTTTGTAGTTATGACCAAAATCTTGAGGTCCTTATAAGAAATCATATAATTTATTGTGAAGTCATTTACTCAATACACAAAAGATTACAATCTATTGCCCCCCATTCACTGCTTCTTCCTCCCTCCTACGCAAAGAAAAAATAGAAACGATCTCTCTATCTTACCAATGATGTAAGTAATAAAATGATCTGTTCTCGAATAAGAGTACAGTGGAGGAGGGATAGTCGAGCATAACTTCAGGCTTGCTATTTTCAAAAATCCCTATTGCACAGTGATTATTTGCTCTTATTTCAATCACTGGGATGTCTCCTATTCTACTTACTTCTGTTCTGCATCTAATTTTTCATTTTCTTTTTCAACATTTAATATTTTTAATCGCCATAGTTGCATCTCCTCATGTAAATCATTTTGTACATGAAATAAGTGTTTACCTTTCTTGCGTTCCATCTTTTGTTCTCCTTGTGTTTTCTTTAACATTATATTTTCATCTTGTAACATTTGATGTTCTTCTTTTAAGATTTTCACAAATGAACGTAAATCATGAATGCGTTCACGACAATGATTTGATACATATTCTAACGATTTTCTTTTCACCATTTTATTGATGTTCAGTAATACTAAATAGATATCCAACGGTGTTTTTAGTCCACAATAAAGATGCTAGAATAATTTATTCGACGTTGTTCTACCGTCTTTACTGTGAACTTTGAACAAGTTTTTGCCAAATAGGTATCGGTAATCCACAAGTTTTAAGATGACTTCCATGACACGACGTCGTGACAACGTTGTAACGACGTCATATGCCCAGTAGGTTAATGTTACAGTGGTTTCAAGTAATAGCATAATAATCACTGTGGAGAAGGTGCTTTTGAGCACAACTTTTAGTCTACAAACCCAGTGAGTCAATATACTTGTTCAAAGTCAGCAGTAAAGACGCTAGAACAACGTCCGATACCACGTGGTAAAAATGTTTCCAATGATTGCTTCACAGTGCTTGAAACAAGAGCAAATAATCACTGTGGATGAGAGATTTTCAAGTGTAGCTACAGGCTACTAAGCCTAAAGCTATGCTCAAAAATCATTCCTCCACAGTTCTTATTTGTTCTTATTTTACATTCTGTCTTAAAACGAAACTGACATCTTTAAATGTTTTTATAACAACGTGCCTAATGTTAGTTTCAGTAAAATTCAGGGCTCGAAATAACAGCCGGTCATCACTGTGGAGGAGAGTTTTTTCAGAATATTTTCAGCCAACTGGGCTGAAAATATTCTGAAAAATCTCTCCTCCACAGAGATGACCGGCTGTTATTTCGAGCCCTTGTAAAACAATAATTGTTGCATCTTTTATGTTAAAGTTTGTAATAGTTATATACAGTTTGAACAAAAATAGAGAAATGATATGACATGTGTTTTTTAATGTGAATTGTCGTATTCCTATGGCATCTGGGTTTTTTTGTGTTTTGTTTTTGTTTTTTGCTGCTGTTGCACAGTTCTCTCTTTTCTATGTAGTCCTTAATAAAATAAAAGAACAAAGAATAATCGCTGTGGAGGAGTGTTTTTGAACATTGCTTCAAGCTACAAAGCCTGAAGCTATGCTCACAAATCCCTCCACCACAGTGAATATTTTGTTCTTATTTCAAACATTATGTGGTTAAGTTTGTGGTGTGAATGTACTTTCTATTTGTAACAATTTCATTTTAATTTCTTTAATCTCCAGTGGGCGAAAACTTGAAAGTCCGCATTAAAGACGCTAGAACAACGTCTGGATCATAAATATTTTTATTTTTGTGGTTTGGATTGGTGATTTTGATTGTATGTAGGATTTTGTTGTGGTTTGCAAATTGTTATGAAATTATTATTTCCGTTTGTATTTTAAATTTTTATAATGCTTTATCCTTTTGCATTTTCTTTGTGGTATTATTTATTTATTGTTTTTTCGTTCATTCAAGTGAACGCGTTTATTTTTTATATATAAGAAACATACTTTTTGGCTTTAGCCTGGATCTTAAGTTTTTATACCAAATTCAGATGTTTCTTAAATGTTTCTTAACGGCAATGCAGGGCAAAGAGAGTAAATTGTATTTAATCTTGTTAAGATCTGTGTTAGAAGTATAAATAACATATGAAATATTGTTTCTGTCTTACACACCAAACTGTCATTTGGTTCAAAACGTTTCACTTGGAAGAGACTGCATTAGCTACTCTACTTCATGTTTTGCATGTTTGGAAATTTTAAACCTGACAATGTTTCTCATTGTTTCTCAATATTTTGCCAGATTTCCGCCTCATGTTTTTTATAAAAAAACGTGTATGTCTTTCGTTCTTTACACAATAAACTCTTTCTGTAAAATATTAAATTAACTGCAGCTACCAGGACAAGGTAGATTTTCTAACATGTCTAAATATTCACTTCGCCTGATAGGTATTAGAGGGTACCCAGTGTGCAAAATTCGTACAAAGGTTGCAGTAAAGTCGCGAGAACAACTTTGAAAACGTTGGTCTAGCGTCTTTACTGCGGACTTTGAACAAGCTTTGGCCCATGGAGAAAGCGCTGGACTTAGTTTGCCTTTTAGCTACTTCCACCAGAAAAAATATTGAAAAACCAAAAACCAAAATTACCTATTAAATCCTTATAAACTTAAAGAAAATACAGATTGTAGTAATTCATTTAAAATATTATAGTATTACTCTATTACTCAGTTCAAAATCAGCAGTAAAAGGACGTTGTTCTAGCGTAAACAAGTTTTTAGTAAACAAGTTTTTGTTTACTGGATAATCTCGATACAACATAAAATAAATCAGAATAAAAATGAACAAAGTTAATTTTGGAAGTAATCACATGTTTCACAGGAAGTTTCACACCACGGAGTGGTATTAATGGCATCAAAAAATGATGACGTCAGCAAAAAAACAATTTTGCGCTAAAATAATGATTACATTATTATGTGACTATGTCGTGTATGTGTAGCCATTTTTGATATCTCAGTATGGGCAGAATCACCCTGATCAATTCAACCTTTCAATAACCTACTCCAAGTAGAGATGTCAAAGTCACACATAGAATCTACATCATGCGGAAGAGTCTTTTTATTACATTATTGTATTTGATCGAATTCTTCTTAACAAAGTAAGCAATCGGTGTCAAGATCATTGGTCAAACACTCTTAAAGGGTTCCTTGAGTAAATGATCAATATATGTTGTAGAGGATAAAAAATATACTTTTTCCTTTTCAAGATATTTTAATTTTAAAAAATTGATACTTGTGAGATCGTAAATTATGATGTCATAAGAAGGTTTGAAACAATGCTGACACATTCTAACATTCCAAAGAATTGCTTAACACTTGGAAGAAACAACATACCAACAATTAATTTTTTACACAAGGATCCCTTTAACTACCGATATTATTTCTTATCATTTAGATGCAACTACTTCCGAAGCATGTTACAATCCCATTGGGAAGAAAGTGCAAAAAAGTACGTCTAAATTTACACTCATAAATTGAACTCAAAAAACCTGCCGTACTTATTCCTAATCAGAAATTATTTTTGAGAGGTCTTTACTATTCATGTGAAAAACACTCCATTGAAAATACGTATATTCGAGTAGGAGATCGTCATCTTTATTTTCTGGTTTATTGCAGACATACCACTTTTCTCACCTACTCCTAGTACTCCTAGTCTTTAATTAGAAATCAGAGCTACATTCAAATATGGAAGTTAATTCCTCAGAATATTGTAAAACATGATCTTTCAATCGCAGAAATATAAATTCCGAAGGAATTCCTTAACGCAAAAATTTCTTCCCTTAGAGTGTATATATACAAATTCACAAACACTTTTTTTAGGGAAATCGAGATAACACAATTTACTTATGAAGTATTTGAAGCATTTTTACGTTATCTATATACAGACTATGTTGAAATAAACCCAGATGATGCCATAGGTAAGGAAGATGATGCCATAGGGAATGAGTATTAAGTCAACGATCTTGCAATGGATTGGTTTCTTCGTACCAAAGAAATCAATCCATTGCGAGATTGTTGACCTAGCACCCTCCTATGTAGGTTTTTATTTCAAGTATTTTTTTTTGTCTTTATAATGAATTATCTATAAAAATAAATAATTTTGGTAGGAAAGAAGACTCGATTTGTACACCTGTCAAGTTTTAAGTCCTAGGAATCTTTTAACCAAAAGTTATAAAGGGAGTATTTTAGAGCCCCAAAAAACCCATATCCAGTGGCCAAAAACTTGTTCAAAGTCCGCAGTAAAGACGCTTGAACAACATTTTCAACGTGTTCTAGCGTCTTTACTGCGTACTTTGAACAAGTTTTTTCCAACTGGATCGTAAATAGGGTTAAAAAGGGCTATTATTAATTCCATAAAAATAATGGAATGCGAACAACTTTCATTATATAAATGTTCTTTTTTAACAAATCGGTGTAAATTTATAAAGTAATACACCTATTTTGAGATATGTACCTTGGTATCTCGCTATTTACGTCACACGATTTTCTTTAATATAAAGCATTAAAAGGGATGTTTTCTTAGGGGTATTAATGTTCGTGTGTATAAACTTGCTTTTTTCGCGAAGTGCGTGCCAAATTTTGTCCAAATCGGTGACTTCTAAAAATTTAATACCCAAAAATATTCAAACTTTCTTTCGCAGGACGAAGATGTTGATTCAGAATAGGGGAAAAAGATAAAAACGCCTTCAAAATATTCATTTGTTGTCCTGCCCTCTTTTTATTTGCGTCATAAAGACGACTAGCAAGGAACTGTCCGTTTCCTTCTGTGACTATACGATGAATGCTTCTTTCAGAAAATTTGGCCCAATTCGCGAAAATTTGTACAGGCGAAATCAAACAAAAAGTTACACGAATCGTTCTCCTTTTGTACACGTGAATATTAATACGCCTAATGCCCGGTTTCCATTCAGCGCACATTTCCGTGCAGGAAGCTTTTTTCCTCTTGACTATTGATAGAATTTAACTTTCACGCGGGCTGGCCGAACTTTCGACCAATCAAATTTCTCAATTTTAGAATTCCGCGCGAAAACATACGCTGAATGGAAATTGAGCTTAACGGCGGATCCCCATTAGGCACATTCGTCCGTACGAAGTCTAAATGAAGCCATCACATTGGTTAAAAGTTACGTCAAGTTTCCAAAATCGTTGATTCGCTAAATTATTTAGGTTTACTCGACCTTGCTGATTCATATTGTGAAAATCGTTTAAAGAAATTATGTGAAAGTGTGATCAGAAAGGGTATAACCATAGAAAATGTGGCCATGTTACTAGCTGCATCAATCAAATATAATGCAAAGGTATGTTGTGGGGGAGAGTCTGAGTCAACGATCTTGCAATTGATTTTCGTACCGAATCAATTGCGAGATCGTTGACTCTCGTTGATAATAATAATTGAACGTGTTTCACAGCTTATTGTTTATGTCAGTTATATACAATTCTAAATAGGAGTGTTTGAAATAGGAGCAAATAAGCACTGAGGAGGAGTGATTTATGAGCATTGCTTCAGGCTACAAAGCCAAAGCCTGAAGAAATGCTCAAAAATCCCTCCTCAGTGATTATTTGTTCTTATTTCAAGCACTGCACAGGGGTCGAAAAAATATGTTTTGTACCTATGCAGAAGTGGTCAAAATAAGAGCGAATATACATTGTGGAGGAGTGATATTTGAGCATAGCTTCAGGCTATAAAGCATGAAGCTATGCTCAAAAATCCCACCTCCACAGTGGCTATTTACTCTCGACCACTGAAGTTAACAAAGTAAGTATAGAACAATATAATATTGTTGCTTTTTGGTGTAGTGCACACATTGGATTGTGCGTAAACATTGATCTGATGCTTCGTTTGCAAGAGACCTTAAGGATTAGCATATATGGCGGTAAAGGTACAGTCATCTATGCTACTAAATGCGAATTCATCATGAGGGAATATAAAGGTTGATTTCCACTGCTCGGCAGTTCTTAAAATAAGAGGAAATAATCACCGTGGAGGAGTAATCTTTTGCATAGCTTCAGGCTTAAAAATACTTAAAAATCTCTCTTCCATATTGATTTTTTTCTTATTTTGAGTATATGGTAGCTGGAGTATCTTGAAAAAAATAATTTTCGGAGGTTAAATTTAACTGCAGGTCATCACTGTGAAGGAGCGATTTTTCAGAATATTTTCAGGCAATTTGGCTGAAAATATTCTGAAAAATCCCTCCTCATAGCGATCTCAACAGTTTTAAAGGTTGCTTTCCGTTTGACCATTTTTTCCATGCATCAGGTCAAGAAAGGCATTTCATTGGTAGAAAATGACGTCACGTATAGACTTAACAAATATGATCGTGCAGTCTATATAACAGTCTACTGAAAATCTGTCCCGCAGATTTCAAAAGTTTTGTATACTTGATATTGAAACAGTGCCCGAAATACATACAAACAAATAATCACTGTGGATAAGTGCTTTTTTTGCCTTGATACTTAATAATGAGGCGCAAAAATTACTCATCCGCAGTGGTTATTTGGATTTATTCCGAGCATTGTTAGAATCTCTAATAAATAATGCTCTTTAAAATAATAACATTCAAATAATTGTATAGCACTGATGTGGAGGAGTGTTTCATCAGTGAAGTTTCAGAATTTTTTGCCTCTAGCAATAGACCTATTCACAAGTACATGAAAACGATGCGTTGGCAGCTCAAAGTAAAACTTGGTGCAATGCAATAACTTCCTTTTTGTGCATGGTCCTGTATTTGTGAAAAGGTCCATACACTCCTCCTAGAGTTCATTTTTTTCATATAAAAACATTTGTCATTCCTGACTCACTGGAGCTTCTTCGGCTGGTATTTCCAATATCAACGGAAATTGAATGCTGTCTTGACGGTCCTTGACTTTGCGCATAGATAAAATCTTTGAAAGATATTGCCGAGCTGTTTTTTCTTGATTCTGATATTTCAGTTCTACTATTTCTTCTTGAAACATTACCATGATAGTCCTCTTCATCGATATTTTTTGTTGGATGTATTTTTCGCACATCTCGGCAATGATGTAAGTGATTGCTTAGCTTTTTCAATTGTCTCCACAGTACAGGATTACGAAATCCAAATATGTAAGGATAAACAAAAATGGGAAGGTATTTTATTGTATGGATAAGCTTTTGTGCGCGCATGTCTATATTATCGTACTGAATACTATGTAACAATATCAGCATAAACTGTGGTGTCCAGGCTAAAGCAAATGTTCCAAAGATAACGAAACTTGTCTTAACAGTTCCATAGATTGATTCCCTTCGTTTTTGATTTTGTTTAAAATTTAGCCTGGATAATAAGGACAATTTACGTTCTATGCTCACTGATTTTCTGCCTTCGTTCATGGGCGTTGGTGATATTTTTGAGCATTTTGATCTAACTTTAAACGTTTTTTGGGCGTCTTTTACAATACACGCGTAACAATATATCATAACACAGCATGGGATCCAAAATGCTATGACGATGAATATAATGTTAAAAATTTGACTTTTGTTCCAATCAACGCCGCATGTGTGTTGTTCTGGACGAAATATGTAACGGGGCTCACCAAATATTGGTACTAATGACACAGTTGCCGATAATACCCATGTAATTGCGATAAAGATGTAAGTTTTATTATGTGTGATAACCCGATAGTATTCTAGTGGTCTTGAGATGTATATATAATGGTCATAGCTCAGAAACATTAATGTGAATATATTCGATAGCCACCATAGTTGCGAAAACAATGCAGTGATGTCGCAATACGCGCCATCATACGTGTTGTTTGTAGTTATATTCTTTAGCATGCTGGTTAATACGAGCAAACAACCGAAGAGATTTGATATTGATAAGCTTGATAATAACAGGTTTGTTGGAGATCGAAGATGTGATTTGATCATAAATAATGATAACAAAGCCACGTTAACAAATAAGCCTGCTAATAGTACGAATCCAACTATGCATCCATTTAAAATGTCAAGCCATAATGGATCGGTCATGATAACATTGATTGTTATATTCATCGTCTTGTTCGTCCAAACGTAGTTTTGAAACATGTTATATAGATTCTAAATGGAAGGTATATCATTTAAAAAACCTGTGAAGAAAGATGTTCTTTTCTAAAAATTTTGCAATACAATTGTACTTGATTGCACCAAGAATAAAATTACATTATCTCCTGCCGACACGTGACGTATTTTCAACGTTAAGGTAACGTCACGTGACCATTGAGGTAGCAATTCAATAGTAAGAATATGGAATGTAGAGATTTGTTTCTGTTTAAATACTTGGAATAAAACGGAAATATAACCCCCTGATTATTTAATTACTCTTGTTTGTATTTATTAATGGGCGGTCTCCTGATACTTATGTAATCGTTAACACAATATCTACATTAATGTCCGTGACACTTGTTCGAATTCTTTTGACGTTGTGGGTGGTCGATATAGTCGTCGTGGGTGATCGATATAAGTAATAGTTAAGGCCGTTTTCCGGAAACCGAACGGTAAATGCACATTCATAGAAAGAAATTATAGACATTCCATTGGTAGAAATTGGTGCAATGTCAATTTCTTCCAATGCAATGTCTATAATTTCTTTCTACTCGTTTTCTGTGGTGGAAAACGACCTTTGCTAAAATCATAATGTCCTGTCCTAACAATAATTCAATTAGCTTCTTCCTTTGGAAATCAAATCTCTTTCGACTGCAATAATAATCGTATATTACGATTAAAGCCCGCTTTCCATTCAAAGTTGAGAAATTTGATTGATCGAAAGTACGGCAGGTACGCTTGAAAGTTAAAATTGTGTGTCCGCCGAACCAATCAAATTTCTCAATTTTAGAATCCCACGAGGAAAATGGAAAACGGACTTAGCTAACTGCACTAAATATCGTCTTTCCACCATTCTCTGATTTATATATGAGTGAAAGTTTCTTGTTATTTATTTCTATCAAACACAATCCAATGAAAATGTATTTCTAGATATAAATAATACGTTACTTTTAATATAAAACCACTCTCATAACAATGAAAAAAAAACAAATACAATTTTATATACAAAATGTCATTTTTGTGAACTTTTGACATGTGGTTGTTGTAATATGAGAACATAATATAAAGGTTGATCTACATTAGGTGGAAATTTCCTTGCGAAAGCCAAAAGAAGACATTTTATTGGTGGAAATTGACGACACTTGTCGCCTACTTGCTTTTACGAAATAGAAAGAGCAGCGGCGCTCTCCATCATATTTCAAAAATACAAGAAGCTGACGTGACATGTGACATCAATTTTCTACCTATGGACTGTCTTCTTTTGGTTTTCGCAACGAAATTTCAACCTAATGGAAATCAACCTTAAGTAAAGACCACCAACGAAAAATAATTAAAATAATTAAAAAAAAAATCCTTTTACAACAAACCCAGTGAAACGTTTTTCTACCCGGTCGGCTCACAACGTCATAACAACGTTAAAACGACGTCGCGTTTTGATGTTCTTACGGCGTCGTGTACCCACTGGGTAGCGCCTTAACTGCGGACTTTGAACATGTTTTTGCCCACTAGGAGGATTGCAATGTTACAACACTCTGCAGTATCAAAATAAGCGGGAGGAACACTTATTAATTTGGCTAAAAATATTCAAAAACATCTACGCCACAGCGATAACAAGCAGTTCGTTATACCACTGAATGGACTTAAAACAAACATGTCCTTGATCAGGCCATAAAATGCTAGATTTCGATTTATTACATACTGTAACTTAACAGTAATCGTAGTTTCTTTAAGGTTGGTTTCCACGAGGCGAAAAATTCATTGCGAAATTCACAAGCAAATATTTCATTGGTACAAATTGATGCGTCACACACCGTGACGTCGATTTCTACCAATGGAATGTCTTCTTTTGGCATTCGCGGCGATATTCTCGCCTCGTGGAAACCAACCTTTATATTCACACTTACTAAGAAGATCTAACTATGGTTTCACTTACGTCATTAACCGTGTGTAGCATAATAAATATTTTGAATTACGTAATATTTCTTGAAAGTTACATTCCATACAAATAAATATTTGTACCGGTATCCCAGTGGCCAAAAATAATTTTTAAAGTCCGCAGTAAAGATGCTAGCCCACTGGGATGAATTCATAAGACTGCGTGGCAGCCATCTTCTTGTTTGGTCGAACATTTCCTATTTTGAGATAAAAGAATGGCTTATTTTAGCACTTCCGTAGTCTGTAGAAGTGGTGAACAAGTTCGTTACAGATGTGGTTTTGCGTCGTCACGTTTGATGTTTGTATACTTTTTCGAAGTTTAGGAGAGGGTATACGTTCGCAGTGTTTGTTTTGCTTTTTTATGAGAGACCAACTTTGAATGTAGTTAATATATATCCAGTGGAAAGAAACCTTCAAAGTCCGGAGTAAAGATGCTAGCCACCTTGAATGATATATTTTTAAAATGCATCGTCACAAGAAAGACTTTCTTTCTCTTCCCTGTGACTAAGTAATATGTTATTTATCGAAATAAAAACAAAAACTGAACAGAAGAGCGACGAAAGCAGCCAACGTAGGTGTTCTTGAAAATAAGTGTTCCAAGAGGATGTACTGGCTGGGAATTAGATCTGTTCTTACCTTCTAGAAAACAAGGTACAGCTAACTTAGAAAATGAGCTGTTCTTAGCTGGTATCTCGTCAACTGAGAAATCGATGTATTTTTGAGAAGCTCTGACTGGAAAAATGAACTGTTCTGAGATGTCTTACGGCTTCAAATAAAATTTCTCTAGCTGGAAATAGAACCTGTTCTAGGATGGACATTTCTGTGGTTAGCTGGGGATAAAGAGGTGTTCTTATGAAAAAAAAGGGAAGTCTTATGTAGCTGGAAATATTACCTGTTCTTTATACCAGATTCTTGTTTAACTGGGAAAACAAGCTGTTCTAAAATGCACGCGTTATACTATAAATAATCCGGAAATAGACGTCAGCTAGAGTGTAAGAACACCTATTTCACAGACGCCTTCCTGTGGCTGCTTCTGGAACGGGGAATGCCGTATTGCATCGATTAAACGCCCGGGCGCCTATTTAATTTTCAAACCTTAAGAGGGGCGCTTATTCAATCGACAAAACTTAAGATATTTAAACACCACAATGATATGCTCGTATTATGCTGTTTCTTCTTATCGTGCTCAATATCTACATCTTCATCATCTGAATTCTCATCTAACAGCAGAAAACTATATATGGATTTTCGTTTTCACTAAAAAATGTTTCGAAAAAGACCGAGTGCGAATTTCTAGAGGGGTCACTTATTCGAGAGAGCGCTTATTGAAATTTTTGCAAAAATGGGGGGGAAGGGGGTGCTTATTCGAGGGGGCGTTTAATCGATGTATTACGGTACCGCCTATATCGAATGTTGCTTGTTGTTGAATGTTTTCTATTTTTGAAGTAAACAAACGCTCTTGTAATGCATATAATAGCATCCGCGGAGGTGGGCGACAGACAAATATTTTTCTGAGAACGGGATATTTGGTTGCCATAATTTAAAGTAATGTGATCGCCTTTGTGACAGACTGTTTTTTTTATTTCTAATAAACATATTTATTCATTGGTGTATAAGATTTTCTATATAAACCTACATGGTCTCGATATCCTATATAACCCAAGAAGTTAATATAATCCTACAAAACAATTGGGCAAAAACTTTCTCGTAATTCGCTCAACCAGAAAATAAAGTTACTGCGAGTACTAATTTTCGCACACATCATTTTACGAGAAATTTAAGGTGCAAGCGAATCTTGCTGCGCAGTTGTGCTAAAAGTAGTACGAATAAAAAACAGGAAATAAACCATATTTTTTACCCGATATCATGGAATCGATGTATGTTTGTAAAAAATTTTACCTTAGATTGTATGGTTGTTTACAGATTTACATCTTATGTTTGACTAGCCTGTCTGTTAAGTCACATGGTATTATTTTTTTTCCTCGATAAGGATACAATAGTTCATGCTTCAAATAAGTGCCTTCATCATTAAAAATGATAAAGGCTTTTTTCGTTGATCAGTCGCTGACGGCACAGGACGTCATAACAACGTCGTTTTGACGTTGTTTCGATGTCGTGTGTCCACTAGGATACCGCATTTAATTATAATAACAACAACACTTGTGAAACACGTTTTTGTCTAGACATAACCGCAATTGACAAAATGCCAAAATTATCTATACGCGTCCCACGCCGGCGGCCATCCTCAGCTGCTTCGCTGATATTGGCAGCAACAAATTACACACGAAAAGTTTCTTCAGATAAAGTTTCAGCTAAAAACTGTCAAGTCAGATTTATAAATTTCGGATTAAAAAGTTTCGGACAACATAATAAAGGTCAATAATCATTTAAACTGAAATAAAGAGTGGCGTTGGCGTGTTTTCGTATTGTCAAAGGGTGAAAAGGTGGGTATTGGTGTGTTTTCGTATTTTCAAGGGGTCAATAGGTGGGCATTCGGGTGGGCATTCTGAAGTTTTTATGTATAGGAAAAGTAAGAAAAAAATCCTCGCCATGAAATTTTCCAATTTCTTCTGCTAAGCTTGTGATGTCAATTTCTACCAATGGAATGTCTTCTTTTGGAATTTTCCGCTTACAATATGTGACAATATTTTCCACAGTTCACGTCCAAGTGGACAAAAACTTGTTGAAAGTCAGTAGTAAAAACGCTAGAACAACGTCGAAGACATTGTTTTAGCGTCTTTACTGCAAACTTTGAACAATTTTTTACACAGTACACAGATGCATTCTTTCACGTACGATGGAAGAAAAAAAAACACTCTCCATCAATTAGATTTTATTTACCATTTCTTACATTCCTTTCCAATTGGTAAAAATGTTTTCAAAGTCAGCTGTAAAGACGCTAGAACAGTGTTCAAAGCGTTGTTCTAGCGTCGTTACTGCGGACTTTGAGCAAGTTTGTCCACTGGGTTCATAATAACACTATGAAGAAGCGTAACGTATCAATGAGATGTATAGGTGTACAATTACAACTCTTTGTTGTTGTTATTTTGTCTGCAAATATAAGAATTAAGTAATCGACTAAATTAAGAAAATCATCTATGATCGTCGGAGTAGTAAAATAATCATTGTGAGGAAGTATTTACACGCTTCTTTTTATAACAGTAGTCTAAGGATTGCGTAGCGTGGGTGTACCACTATGTTCACAAGCGAAATTTTAAGACAGGCAAACCGGCAGAGGAACACAGGCAACAGGCAAAGGCCGGACTAAGGAATAGGCATATGAATTTAGATCCCCAGCATAGGAATAGAAAGGCAAACATAGGCAGAGGCAAGGGGCCAAAGGAAAGGCAACCGAGCCAAGACCCCAGATAAGGACCAGAGGCAAGTGGGCAAAGGAAAGGCATCAGAGCCCGAGGCACCAGACAAGGACCACACATGCAATGAAAGATACCCGGCAGAGGCAACGTTATCATCATCATCATCTTCCTTCATCATCTGAAGAAGATTGAGGTTTTGTGTAATACGTGTAACACCTACCAGCACGTGACGTTTTTTAACGTAAAAAAGATGTTGTTTTGGCGTCAGAACATCAAAACAACGTCTTTTTTACGTTAAATAAACGTTTCGTGCCAACTAACTCCAAACAACGCAAATGCTTTCGGGACCCTAGTCCATCGATGAAATTAAGTATTAAATTTGGCTAAATTTGACCCTAATTAATAGCTGTGTTCGACACAGTACTCTCGGGTGCCGAATAAACGGGGGGGTCTTATTAATCGGGGGGGTTAGAAAAAATTATAAAACTTAATAAGCG